>JBCEWB010187160.1:0-25022 GCA_039654565.1 Peronia peronii
CCTTTCCCCCTGGATTATCAATGATCACACCAACCTGTTTCTCCACAGTAGTGTCAAGAAAAAAATTTCAGTGGTAAACAAACCAACAAAGAAGATCCGTGGCCAGAAGAATATCCCAGTCACAATCTACAACTGGAATGTAAGAAAACTAAACCAACAATGGAGGACGAATGCTCTCACCAGAGATATGACAACCACTTCTGACTGTACAAACCTAATGTAATCATCTCCTACCTCTTCAATCTCAGCTGCCTCTAAACTTCCCAGTGACGTCATTCCCGAGTTGTTGCTCTGTCTGTTATAATCAAATTAATCTGGTCATCTATGCGTTTATTACTGCGGTAAAATTCCGATCGCCCTCCCGGTAAAAGTGCACAGTGCATGAACGGTAAAATGCAGCTCTTTAGGCGCTACCGCTGGAAGGTATTGATACAATCAACATGTATTTGCTCCAAGTTTGGATATCTCAATTTCTAACAAGAGTATCGTTCTTTTTTCAGATGAAGACAGTCTGCATTCTGTTATTGGCTGTGATGGTTGGCCTATTGTTGGCTCAAGCTTCAGCTCGTAAATTTTAAAGTTATGGCGAGTGCGCCCACTGCTGCGAAACTGATAGTCATACCGAACGATGGACCTGTGTTCTTAAATGCACCGAGTAAGGGGTCGCGTGGGTTTCAAGCCTTGAGTAAGGGGTCGCGTGGGTTTCAAGCCTTGAGTAAGGGGTCGCGTGGGTTTCAAGCTTTTGAGTAAGGGGTCACGTGGGTTTCAAGCTTTTGAGTAAGGGGTCGCATGGGTTTCAAGCTTTTGAGTAAGGGGTCACGTGGGTTTCAAGCCTTGAGTAAGGGGTCACGTGGGTTTCAAGCTTTTGAGTAAGGGGTCGCATGGGTTTCAAGCTTTTGAGTAAGGGGTCGCGAGTGAAAAAAACTTTGGGAACCACTGATGTAAAAGAAGCATCATAGGAGGAAGAGGAGAGAACTCAATTCTTGTCTGTACTTGAATAGATTTTTCGTTCTCGGCAGGAGAATACTTTGATTTTTCTTTTTTTTTAAATTCATGGATGGATTCATAAATATTATCTAAACTTCAGTTTAAATAGAAGTCTTTGTTCTGCACGCTGTAGCATATCAAAGGTAAAGAATACTTTTTTGGTGATGGGGGGGGGGGGGGCGGAGGGGGGGGGAGGGGAGACAGCGGAAAGGAAAAGGGAGCGGGGGAGCGGGGGGAGGGGGGAGGCTGATTTCTCTACTTCTCTCCAAATATTTGTTGGATAAATAAGATTTTCGTTTTGTTTTGTTTAATCTCCAGCATTATGAATAACTTTGTTTATCGCAGGAAAAGATGATCAAATTCTTAAAGTGTAAAAGTCACACAAATTCACTGCACCATGAAAGAAAAACAAAGAAAGGCAAAGAGCAAAATTAAAATAGAGCAACAAGAATGAAGATCATATCATATTATCCCAATTGGTAAGGAAAATGGAGATATTCGTGCTTAAGAAGTGCTAAACAGGATATTTACAATGGTCTCTTAGCCTTATTTACATATTTATTATAGATTTCATTTGTTTTTTACACATTGCATTTCTTTAGGCCTGAAAGGTGAGAGCGGACCAATTGAGGATACTTGGAGTTACTATGAGAGGCAATGAATTTGGAAATTTACGAAGGAAACGGCCTTTAGATGCAAGTAATACAATCTGTATTCGAGATTTGAAATTTCCCCATTTCTGGTTGTTTTCCCCTAAATTTGTAGATTATTTTGTAAGTCTCAGCCAGATTGTTAGAAGAGTTGAACTTAAGAAAAGTGTATTTATGTTGTTTGAAAGCAAGAAATGAACTTAAATTAAAAATTCAGTGATTCCAGGAACTGTCCCACTTGTTGATTTCCTCTTGTCAAGTCTCTTATCACTGTATTTTATGACATTAATCAAGTAGTTGGCCATATTAAATAAACCACAGACACACACGCACAGACACTTCTCAGATTTAGATGCACTGAAACACACATACACGTACACATACACACTTCTCAGATTTAGATGCAACGATATACACACACCATCTACAGCCTCTCATGAACAAATTTCATCCTCTTTATAGATCTGCCGCCCTCTCCCCCCGAAAATTGCACCGCTTGCAAATACGATACGGCTGCGATTTCATCCCCTATCCGCGTTGTGACCTCTGTTTTTAACCTCGCCGCGATTTTCTTTTGCAATGTTTTTTTTTTTTTCTTGTAACTGAGGAGAAAAATAGAGAATCTGTCCAAAAACGAGTACTCGATCAATCACCTACTGATCGCGAGTATTGTTCCTTCTCGAATCGTCGATTTGTTATATACATTGAAACACTGGAGAGCACTAGATTTAGATTGTATGGTAAATGTACTTGTTCTGTACAGTAAGAGGTCTTGGACGATGGATTGATTCTTCAACAAGAACAGTCATCAAATCCAAAAGTGCAGTCGAAATCAAAATTATGCCAGTGGTGCTGATCTAGATCTTAAACTTGATTTAAACATTTTGCTGAAAATGGAGAGACGGACAAGTACCGGGTAGTAGAAAAAAGCTGTCTAAGTCTAGCTGTGTTTTGTTTAGATTTTAGTCAGCAATATGAAACTAATGAAAGTGAAACACACGAGGTAAGCTTAAGTTTAGATCTACTGTTTTTGACTTTGTAGGCTTGGTCCAATTTTTTAAGACTAGTGTGCTAGTTTGGCAGTGGAAGCGTCTCTCTGACTCTCAGAGAGAAGTGTTTTTGCATTGTAAATTCTGCCGACGCTGAATTTGAACTCAGCTTTGCCATCTTCAATTTGTCTGATTTTGCCAAAGTATAAGTGTTTAAAGAAATAGAGTCTGCATGTTTATTTATTTTTTTTTAATGCTATAACAGTATAACAAATTTGTTGCTATTATGAATTTTTGTGCAAAGTACTTTGTGATCCTAATTTCTTTACGGTATTGTCTGTCAGTCTCCCAGTTGATCTACGACTGGCAGTATTATTGCTATTATTAGTTGTGACAAAATTGTCACACAGCTCTCTAATGGATAACATGACGTTTATGAACAGAAATAAAAAGGAGTGAAAAAAATCAAATCTCAAATGTTTTTTTAATCTTTCAGAGATACTCATGTAATTTAGATTGCAATAAATCAAATTGTGATTACACTTTACAACAAAAATGGCTAATTCTGTTAGAAATGTGGTCTGCAAGAGATTTTCTTTTTTTATTCCACTTGCAATTTTTGTTTTCCGTTTTGGGAAATTATGCATGGAATTTTTTGTTTTTTAGATGCAATTTTTTTAGTTCTGAAATGCAATTTTCCGCCGGGCCAGATAGAGTCTTGCAAGATTTTACTGATTCAGGGTGCCAAATTCTATTCACTTCGTTTCCATATCTTTCAACATGACCATAAACAAATAGTGTCAATAAAACTCCATTCTGTTTCACTGTTTCATGTTACTGTCATGACAAAAACCCAAACCTTCTACCCGGTAATAGTTTGTTCTACACGATTTTACTGATAGAGAATAGGAACGTTGTAGCTCTTTACGGTACTAATAAACATTATAATTAAACGAACAATGCCTTCTTAAGTGCATTTCGTTGTCATTGCTTTAGAAGGGTACTCAGAATAAAAACTCATATTGTGAATTGTGAGCTTTAAAATTTAAGAACACTCGTGCCACGCATACATCCCATAAGTACAATGTAGAACGCCAGTACTCTCGGCCTCAGCAATGGCATCTACAGCAATGAATTATGAATCTTATTATTGAAAAGATACGTGGCCAATACAGATATACCATAATGCCAGCACATATCTCTGGTATCCACACCGTCCAACTATCTTTTCAAATATTATTGCCCGTTCACTTGTTTAGGAAATACATATAAATCCAACATTCAGATTTCTCGTTGGCCACAAGTTGCTGTAGATCATCTAATTTGGCTGGAGAAAAGAGAAATAGTAAACCGATGCATTACCCTGCATAAACATGCCATACTTGTCCTTTAGCATATGAAATTTGTATTGACGTGTTCCATCTATACCTTATTCCAATTCAAGACTGTTTATTAAAAAGAGAAGCTCATACAAGACACTTGCAAACGAACGATAAGACAAATTGAACTGAGATTATGATTTCAAAACAATTTGTTAGTGTAAGAGAGATTGGTTCCTTATCTATTCTGTTGACGTAAAAGGCGAAGATTCTATGTGAAAAAAAAAAAGAGTGATGGACAAACTTTAACAGCCCAGCGCCTTTCAAGTCACACTGGGATGGCATACAATGACCTGACCAAGTATGAACCTACTCAAGGTCCTTAAAAAAAAAAAGATTTTAAAAATTTAAATGAAAATCCTAATAAAAAGCTAAATTTAGGGGAAAACAAATGCTAGTCCTCAAGTGTTTTTATCAGATTCTGAATCTCAAGTGGTTCGACTTTAGGTTAAATCATGACTTCTGGCTAAAAGCCAAACAAGAATCTTATGAAATTACAGATCAGGAGAGGACAATAGCTTAGGTGGGAAATTTTTGCAGAAAGAGCCAACAAATGTCACTCGACAGATAAATGTGTGTATGTATCTGTGTGTGTATATGTGTGTGCGTTCGTCCGTAGGTGCGTGCGTTCGTTGTTTGCAAAAATGCATGCATAGGTATGGGGGTATTTTTTGTTGTTTTTTTCTTGTTTGTTTGTTGTTGTTTTGTCATTTTGGGTCACCTTCCATATCGGTACTGCACTACATGACAAATAAATTATGACATTAAAACGAAACAAAAACATGTAGACGCTACATCAGCGTGGGTGACGCATCGGCTATGTGTTTGGAGTCTGCTTCAGAGTGAAAACAACTCAAGGTGGTGAGGCCGGGATAGACTCACGGAACTTCCATTGGGGGATGGAAGGACGGGAGGATCGAAACCTGCATTTTTTTCAGTGACTCAACGGTCCACTGGCTTCCTCTGGTAGGGAAACCCGACGTCTAGCCTTCTTGGATAAGGATGAATATATTTTTGTAGGCCCTATGTGTACGTTAGGCACATTAAAGAACCTTTGGCAGTTCAAAATCGATGAAAGAGTAGGCTGCGTGCCGCTGTCCGGGCAGAATTTTCAAATTCTCGCCAAAATCAGGCAGCTACTTAAAGCCGAGATAATCCTACCATTCCAGAATTAAAAGGTTTAAAACAACAAGGAAACAAAACAAAATAAACAAACAAAATGCATTAGCGTGATACTTTTTTTTAATTGCTGGAGATTTTTGGACCTGCTGCAAATATAACTAAAAGTTAAATTTTATGCTATCATATTAAGTAGAAGAGATCGTTATATGATTAAATAAAAAAAACTTTTTAAAAAAAGCATACAAAGAAACGAACAAACAAAAACGTGAATCATTAATCCTAATATGAAAAGACAATACAAATAAACACAACAGAACAAAGGTGCGTTTGTTATTGTTTAACATTATTTTTGTTTGGTAATTAAGACAATCACACATCGACACGGTCACTGCCCTCTCGAAAATGAAAATTCTGAACACTACAACTGTGAAATCATACATGAAAGGCCATGAAATGTGACCGAACCAGATCGGAGCAGAATCCACCATGATCAAATCTTTAAAGTGTTAATTATTGTTTTGGATTCGGAGATGACGCTATGAAATAATTATACAGGGCCGAGACTGAATCAGAAAAGGAGACAGATATACATGTAGACATGCACCTATTTAACAACTAAAGTTGGATCCCAAAATTGTTAGCGGATTGTATCCAAAACAGCGCCACGCCCGTTCGCAAAATTTGGCATGCAATTTTTGTAAAGAGTTCCAGTGGAGAGAGAAACTTTAATGACGGACCAACCGCTCTCCCAGAAATAACACACAAAAAAAAGTTCAATTAATATCCTTTTTATTTTTCATTTCTCGATAGCGTGCGGGTTGAAATGTCTCTATTCAGTAAAGTTTGTTCAAGAAATATGCCTCAACGTGTGTGTACATCCTTATAGATTGTTATGCATTCCTACTTCTTTTACTATTCCGGGACAATTTTTGGGATATCTAGGGTTATCCATACGCACATGAAAATGGCTTTATTAACAAACGAAAAAAAAAACATACGGGCAAAGGCAAACGAGACAAACAACAAAACAGGTTTCAGAGAGTAACAATGAACTAAGACATCCAAAATACCATTATTTAAATAGACTTTGTGTGGCATGGCAATGTCGGATTGTGCAATTCGTTTAAGCTATTTGAAAAGTTCATTCTCCTGATATCCATTTTTTTGTAAATTCCATAATATAATAAATATGTAAGCTATATTTCTTAACATCCGTCACAAACACTGAACATTCTGTTACCGTACCTAATAATGCTGAAAAAGATCCATTCATGTGTCTAGCACACGTTCATTTAGTAAGTTTTCTTGTAGACTTTGGACACTATATACAGTCTATCAAAAGTTCTCAAAAATTGTGACATGTACTCTGTTTTATTTTAGCGTCTACATCCATGTTGACAACTACTGAATCCCATCTTCTTTCTCTGCATCGCCCTGCATTTCTTGTCAGAACGAAAGTGGTACTCGCATTTCCTATCACTGTCGGCGAGGTTTCTGTGTTTGGTTGTGTTTTACTCGCTTTCATCCTGGAGAAAAGAAAATTATTGATGTTTTCAACGTTTCACATACTGTCTCAGTGAAAAAAAACAAACAAAACTACTTCGACCCATAACGGTTAGAGCTTGCTTTGCACAAACGTACAGTCAATGCTACTGTCCTATTTCAGATCAAGATTTTATAACAGAACCTGTAAGTCTCATTCTCATTGACGTATCTGTAGTCATAATTATAAACTCTTACATGTGACAGTAAGTTATTTCTCAAACTTGTTTTGATCTCATCCAGAGTACTGGCACTGGTATTGGTATAAATATTTGTATTGATATCGGCATTGGGTTTAAGTTTCAACAGTTCATCCGCACGATTACGGCAACATTGTACTAGACATGGTAAATCACATTTATATGTCAATATCACATTTGCTAATTAGTAAAGTATATTAATAGAGATTAAGAGCTCTTTAAAAAAAAATGTATGATATGCATGTACAAAGGTGCGGTTTTCCGCCTGCCATGTGAAAAATTACAATTTTCCTTTCATTTTGCAACTGTTGATTTAAACCACCGAGAGATGTATGTATTGAAACGTCATTTCATTAGATGAATGACTATTTATCACTACTTATGTGGACTTGACAATTCTCAAGGCTTACCAGCAATGAGACCAAGACAGTGGTATAGGACATTTTCTGTGGTACCCCCCTGTCTGAGGCTTGGACCAGCAACGTAATCTGCCCCTCACCACCCGGGGGGAATGTGAGAGCTTCGTAGTCCAGGGAATGAACGACACTCAATGCACCGGTTGTACTGTTCAGTCTGGTCATAACATCAGCCGGTCAGCCAAAAAGAGAAAATAACATAGGATGTCCTATACGCTCTGATTTCTACACGCTTTGATTTCTAACAAATATAACAATTAACTTTGTGGTAATAGAAAAGTAAAAGAATATGTCCTCAAAACGACTGTCTGATTTTTAACAGTATAACAATTAACTTTGTCGTAATAGAAAAAAATACAATATGTCCTCAAAATCATTGCTTGATTTTCAATAGTATAACAATTAACTTTGTTGTTGTATACTTGCATAATTCAAAGAGATTCAGTCAATTGAAAATGAAATAAAATTTTGTTGCTATGGAATAATAATTTCTTGAAATCTGGGAGTGTTTTTATGGATACCCTGTATAAGAATAATGCTGAAACTTACAAGGTCTATACCATAATTTACAATGCAAATGTATTAGCAGATGGACAAATGGACGAGAAAGATATAAGAATATTGCTAGAATTTACATGATCCCAAATAAATATTGACTGTAATATCTTTATTTACAGTGCAAATACATTGTTCATATAATAAGCAATTGAACAAACAAACAACAAATAAAAAACAAAATAAAGAAAAATAAGCAATAACAGACTTTTCATTCACTCACACATACATGACACATATAGGCGTGTGCTTGAGCACAGAATAAAATAAGGATCACGGTTTCCTCACACAAGTATGCCAATTCCTATAACAGCCATGACCACTACCAAACATGATAACATAATATCTATACTACAAATCTGCAGGAACACCCACGAAAAGGCTTATGGACTCGAAAACTGCTGAATGTATCCATATGAAATTTGACACACACAATGTTATTGTTGCGCAAAGATCTGTGTTTCTATTTACATAAAGTCGAAAAATGCTTATTAGTGTTGGTTTTATCCTAAAAAGGAAATAGTAATTGAATAGTAAACTCTCGAGAGTGTTTGATCCGAATTGTACGTTCGATAGAATGAAGTGTTCAAAACACAAAACACGTTTTCTTTGAGCAACATTCTGTTTAATCATCCGTAATACAAACAACGAGGTGCTCACGCTTGCCATACACTTTAAGTTGCAAGGCAGAATCGGCTTGACTCACAGTCAAAAAATCTCCCACGAAGGCCGTGGCCGCTTTTCTAACTTTTAAAAGGAACACCTTGTAACATAAAAGTCTAGTGTCATGTACATTAGAGTGGTGAGGTTCATCTTGGAATTCTGTCTGATGTGAAAAAAGAAATAAAGAAATGAAAAGTTATCACATCCCCCTCCCCCCCCCCCCCCCCCCCCGGCAAAACAAAAACTCCTGCACTCGAGCTTGCCGATTGTGAATTTGAATAAATCAACATGGTCACTATCCCATTTGACAAACCAAATGGCTAAAAGTTCTGAAAGTTCTGATATGTTGAGATCTTCAGAGAGCGATCTTATCCACTCTTGAGAGTTTAAACGTCTTAATCAAGACCGCCAGTGTTTGGAAAAAATGCAAATTCATGGAGTTGAGACATTTTTCTACGAACATCAACTTGATCTTGAATGTTGGCATTGCGTTAGTTCATTTTCTTAAAAAGGAAAAAAAAGTATTTCAGGCAATTTGGTTTTCAGGGATCGAATAGTAAATACATCAAAACCATGCATGGCCCTGGCACAAAGACAGTCAAACTTTCCAGATCGTTCTGAGCTGTATGTCAATAACAATCACCTGAAATGAGGTTCCAAACCAGGTGGTGAAGTGGAATCGATGGTGTACACAATCTCTGAATTAGGCGTCCCATGTTCATCAGCGTCTGTGGCCTGAGCATAGATAAATTGGGAATGGTAATAAATTACTTAACAGATTAAAATTGCACTATAGATAAAGATATTGGCAGGAGTTTGTATTCTATAAGGAGAGAGGTGGTCAGAACTGTGGCAGTATGAAGTGAGGCTTTGTCCAACCCAAATTCTTATATCCTGAAACGGACATAGAAAACCTTTGCAGAGATCCAGGCCTGACCCATAACCTCGACGAATGTAAAAGACTGCTCCATAACTGTCAATAGACGTCCCGATGAATCCAGACGGAGTTAAACGCCATGAAAAAGAGGAAACCTTCTTATAATCCGAGCATTTATAGAGACATAACTGCGAGTTATCAAAACATATTCGATATTCGCCAGATCTTGCCCACTGCAACTCTCATTTTTCCCCAAAATCAGAGAGCAGTTTTGAGGAAAAAGATTTTACTTGGAAGAAAACATTAGCTTTGCGGAGCAAGATATACCATCAGATAACTATACAAAGGCACCTAAGTCGCCACTTTCAATTGCTGATTAAATATACAGTAAGGACAAATCTGTTGACAACGGCGGATGTTCTGTTGAGTAACTAAGTATTATAGAAAAGATATGGTGTACCAATTATTAATATTCTGCAATGTAAACTTTTCAGATTATGAAAGACCGAGTTTTACTTTTGAACTGAACCTTGTACTTTTATCCTGAATCCGGCGGCCCCCGTGGTTAGTTTGAAGGTGAAGGTATTTACGTTACGTAATGTTCACGTTACGCCTTTCAAACACCTGAAGACATCTACATCAGCTGAATGTTGGGTAAGACAACAAAATTTGTGGTCAGACCGGTCTGCGGAGGCGCACCACACGTGTATGTGACAGAAAAAAAAAGTGTGTGGGAAGGGGTCAAAGGTGTTTTGTATCCACGATCTACAGAACACAACAAAACGGGCGGTGGTAACACAAAGGAGGTGCGGTGGCTTTCGCGTCGGTCCTGCAATGAGGACTGACGACCTCCTCCTCATCCTTTCAGTCTGCCTCTCCCTTGTCTATCTGTTTCTTGATGGTGACATCTTCTCTCTCTTCCATAGCTTTTCTAAGCCTATCTCCCCCATGGTTCAACTTGGTTTTCTGTCTCCTATTCTGCCTAGCCTCTGGTCTATATCACATAATTCTTATGCCCTTAAGGGGGGGGGGAGGGGGAGGGGGAGAGGGGCCATTCTGAAGGTGATTTTTTTCTTTTTAAATTAAAGATAGACTATTTTAAGTTTTTCAGTCTACTTCAGCATGTTCAAATTAGAGGAAACAGAAATAAATCGACTTTTTCAAAAGCTGCTATGGCATCGCCACCATCTTCGATTTTGGCGTCTCTAAAATGACTAACTTTAAAACCGATCTCCTCCGCCACATTTCAACAGAACTTGATAAACTTGGTGAACATGTTGTTTGGCATAATATCTAAAAAGTTACGTATTTTCAGTTCTTCCTACACAATAGAAAACTTTCTACAAATATTTGAAAGTGCCATGTAATGAAGTTTCAAATTTCGCCGGTTTATCATACTAAAAACCTATTTTTTCTTCAAGTCTTACAAACTGAATGGAACGCATATAATATGTAAATATTTTGGTCTTGTTATAAAAATGATGTATGCCTAATTTGGGTTAGAATCTGTTTTGAAACAAAAAAGTAGACAGCAAAATAATGTCCAAAAGCCGGGTTTTTAGAAAAAAAAACACGTTTAAGTTGTTGTTTGTTTTGTTTGTTTGTTTATTTATTTTTTTTTTTTTCAGCGAAAAATTGACATGGAGAGTTTTTCGTTCAGAAGCCTCGAACCAGCCTTTTTTTACTACTAGTCCTCTCCCCATGACTTCTGTCTCTTTTGTTGCCATTTTCTCGCTTTCTGGGCGTATCTTTTCTCGAATATTACTCCCTACCCCCCATCATTATGAGGGCTCCCAGAGACTCAGTTCCGGGTTCTTGAGGGCCTAAACGTGCCCTCAATATCTTTTTTGTCCAAACCAAGAGTGTCTTGATCTTTACTATGGTATATAGTCCACAACCGAGCTCTGAAGCAGCAGAAAGAAAAGGAAACTCATTATTTATGGGATGTGGATTTTTTTTTCAGAACACCTAGTGAAAGCTTACACTGACAATCTGCGTGATCAGCAGTGTTTACGGCTCAGAGTGGTCATCAAATGTACCACCCTGGTACTGGGACTCAAGATAATACTAGAGGAGGTCATAATCAAATGTTTTGTGCACTCTTTGCCAATATAAAATCAGATACTGATGATCCATCACTGTATATAGCAGCCAGAGAGAGCCAAATCCTGATGACCATGGACATATCCACTTTTTGATACCATTTGTATACCCAGAAAAGGCAGAGCTTTTAAGAGAAAACAAACACTCAAAATCGCATTTTTTTTTAGCAAACTCCACATTTCAGGACGCCCTAACCCCCCCCCCCCCCCCCCAAATCCTTAATATAATATGAAAAAAATAAAGGGCGGCTAATGCCAGCTAATTACAAGATATTGTAGTTCTCACCTGAATCTGTACAGCTGTGTCGAAATTGGCTTCGTTTTCTTTCAGCCATATTTGGTAGTCAGTGCTCTCAAATTGTGGTGCATTGTCATTGAAGTCGTCAACCGTGATCTGCAGCTGTGTGAAGGCCTTTAATAGGGAATACAAATATCTCTCTACAGACTCCTGAAATTCCTTGAAAGAAGTCATTGAATAGGCCTATCAATGTAACTCACTATATTCTACTGCAATGGACCTGCCGTATAGATCCATCAAGTCCTGACATCAACAATCTTAGTAGACTTGAGAAAAGAAGCGAAACTAAAAAAAAAAAACGAACCATCAAAACAAAATAAACCATAACACGAAACAAACAACAAACAAATCAGCGAATGAAGGAAAAAAGTACATAATAGTTAAAACACACAAAAAAAAAAACATTTTCCTTACTGCAAAATCAAAGTTATTTTTCCTTATCAGCCGCGGAAAAAAAGTGCTGATCAAAACAAACACAAGTAAAAGTATCTGTCGTATGTGCAAAACAAAAACTCCTGGCACTGTCTCATTTTCATATTTTCTACGAATTATTGACAACACTGAAAAACACTGAATGTCCAGAGATATTTAGGGTTCAGACTTGAAAGAAAAGGAAATAATAAATGGATGTGCAATTACAAATGTCCTGGGTAAGTCATTTACAAACACATATAAAATTGTTGTCCTGTAAGAGTTAAAGCTTCCTCAAATTTTGATCACATGTTCTTGATGTCTTAGAAAAGATATCTGATTGACAGCCATATCTTCAAGTTAAATTATGTGTTTAGATTATATTATACTATATATGGATGTACTGTAATATGTGAACACATTGTCATGTTTATTGATGTAGGCGTAAGCTGTCCCTTCTGTTCGTACTAAGATACCTTCTATTTGTGTGATTGTAAAACACTTTTGTTTTGCACAGTCTTTCTGTACAGGCAATATATGAATGTCCGTTACTGTTATTATTTCATTATTATTATTATTATTCTCAGATCATTATCATCATTTTTATCGTTACTAGCAATATTTTTAATGTTATAGTTACTATTGTTAGTATTATTATTATCATTATAATATTATTATTTTCACCATTTATAGAAATGTCTTAAAATGTAAGAGATTAACTGCCAGGGCCTAACTAGTATGACAAGACACTTTAACAGAAAGAAACAATAATCTGGAGAATTGATAACCTCATATTTCAGCACAGTGATGGAACTAATAATTATTATTATCATTGCTGTGGTCGTTGTTGTTGTCGTTATTGTTGTTGTGATGAATGTTGCTTTGAATGTTGTGGTGTTGTTGCTGCTGTGGTGGTGGTGGTGGCGGTGGTGGTGGTTTTTTTTGTTGTTGTTGCGTTGTTGTTGTTGTTGTTGTTGTTGTTGTCGTTGTTGTTGTTGTTGTTGTTGAAAATTTGAAGAAATAATGCAAGAGCACAAAAATGGAGCCAATTTGAAAGTTGAATTCAGCATTCTATTCTGACCTTGAAGTGGCCGCCATCTTCAGCAATGACAGTCAGACTGTATGAATCCCTGACTTCTCTGTCCACTTGAGTCCTAAGTAGCACAGCGCCTGTTATAGGGTCAATGCTGAACCTGCATTAGAGAGCAGGGGAAAATATTACAACGACAAATGCCAACAAGTGCTGAGTTTATTGTTCCTAACTCAGCATGGCTGTTGTTAAGGAAATTGCAGCAATAAGGCTCACCAATATGCCAGGAAATTCCATCGATCCATGACCTTGGCTTTATCTCGGCCGCAAGTTTGCCTCACTTCTTAGCCTGGCCCTTTTACACTTACTAAAACTCTTCTTTATGATTGACTTACTTAATAGATATAAAGCTATTGAGCCTCAATGCCCTCCGAATAAAAATAGTTTTGAATAGTGTAACGATTTAATCACGGAGGAAAATGCCTGACCTAGTTCCGGCTGGATATCCCATGGGGCTTTTCTGAAATCTTGTGTCCTAGTATTGCATTATTATACAGGTTCTTCCCAAAAGCACTCTTAGATTTCAAAAGGTTATACTATTTAAAGTAATTAAAATACATATGTTGATAAATATGGTGTATAGATTATCTGACAAAAATATTTTGATTTATTTGCAGCTGAATAAATCGCTTTGACTTGTGAAAGAATATTACAGTACAGTTACAGGTTTTATCTGAAATCAGGGAGTGATTTTGTGGATTACATGACCAACATCTACGACATAACAATGCTCAACAAACAACATTGACACACCCATTCACGACAAATAAAAAATAAACAACAGCACAAAACAAATAATGTCAACAAAATCACACAAAGTATATGACAAACAGAAACAAACAATATTTTCACAACCACACACAACAAATAACATCAAAAAAACTACACATAACAAACAATATCATCTACACAACTAACACAACCAACAATTATCATTAAAACAACTACCTATGACAAATAATATCAACACAACAACTAACAATGAACACAACCACACACAAAAAATAATGTCAACGCGATACACACAACGGACAATATTGACACAACTATAGGCAACATGTAAAAATGAACACAAGTGCATTCAATAAATAATACCAACACAACAAATAATATCGTTAACCTAACTACACACAATAAACAATATCGACACAACTGTATATATCAAATAGAAATGAACAAATACACATAACTTTTGAAAATGAACAAGCACAAATATAAAGAAATAAAAATGAACAACAAAACACAACGAACGACATGACAATATTAAACAAACAATTTTCGCACAGCGAAAGACAAGAAGCAACACAAACACAATGATATATAGCAACGGCATATTAAGTAATACTCACAAAACACCTCGAACATACAACTAAACTGACTAACATTGACACAATATATACAACAGAAATGTCACAATATGATTAGAATTGACAACATCTCATCTGGATCGCCACGTCTACTTTGCTCATCGTGAGTTAGAACAGAGATTTGAACTACATTGGTGACACAACTGAGAGAAAACGAACAAACAAACAAACAAACAAAACAAAGTAATCGTTAACGTACCCCGAGTTCGAGTCAGCCAGAGAATAGGTGACTGTTCCATAGTTGTTGACGTCATTTTTGTCTGCATCCACAGCCTGTCCCAAAAGATCCAGAGGAAGAATGGACCAAATAAAAAGAAAAACCAGGTCAAGCGAATCTGATGTCAGATTTTTAATGTATAGAATAGTTGGTGTGGAATAGATGGGAAACTGGGAAGACCTTGTGGCTATTAAAATCAGAAGAGCCAAATTTTGAACTCAAATGATACTCTCGCATTCCAATAAAATTTGTCATAGAAATGCATACAGATCCAACTTTAACCGTCTGGAATCCAGGTTATATTGAGAAATTCGGATCTGTTCAGACTATTCCAGTGACATAATATGTTACTATATTTCACAACAGATAAATAATGAGTCCAAAATCTGTTTCTGAATTATGTTTTAGGAATGAAGACCATATGTGCTATCTATGATGCTAGCTGTATCAACAACACTTTGTTCTAGAGAGATTTTATACACAGATAAATCAACGCATTTCACACATAAGGCTATATTTGTATTGATACAAGGCTTTCCTGTACATCCATAGTAAGAGGTACGTGGACAGAGAGGTGTTTTTTTTGTTTTTTTTGTTTTTTTGTTTTGTTTTTGTTCATACTTTGCAAAAACCTCAGTGCAACTGAAATGTGACAAGCACAGACTTTGAAACTGTGGATGCCCTCCCCAGTTTGTAGGCCTATCATCTTAGTCATAATGAAATACAAAGAGAGAATTTTTCAGTTCGTTGACGATCCTTGCGCACAGAAATCGCATGTGTCCACATAGGCATGCCCGAGAGATCTTACCAAGACCTTTACCACTCGTGTTCCAAGTGGTGCCGCTTCATTTATGTTGGCTGTGTAAAGTTGCTGCAAAAAGACCGGCGAGTTGTCGTTGTGATTGTTAATGTTGACAGCGACGGTGGCTGTGGATTCTCTGATTACACCTTGGAAGGTTGGGCTTGTGTCTGTGGCTATCAACTGATGAGGCAAACGTAGAAATATGATTAAGGCTTGGATGACGGTGAAAAGAACATACTTTTTAATATTGCTGTAGATATAATGAACAGAATATCCATCCATCACCATAAATCCTCAACATAACACTAAGGTATAAAGTCTCCAGGCTCTCCTGCCAAATGTTTTTTGTTCTTTTGTTTGTTTGTTTTCTCTTGTTGTTTGTTCCTTTTGTAAAAAATTATTTGTGCAAGATTAGGCCTGCCCTCTTGATCTCAGTCTGACTTCACGTCTTCATGTAATCTATGCCTGTCTCTGGATTTTGCTTCTTTTAGCAACAAACAGATTTTTCTGCCCGATGCTTTTGCTTCGATGTTGCCCAGTTTTTGTCCCAAACGAGTCGTGACTTTTCTATCACATACAGCCCTCGTTCTGCTTGGCTCTAAGTGTTCCTTAATCTGCCTCTTGACCCTGTTCTTTGTGGGTTTCAGGTTAGACTTCTCCTGACAATGTTGAGATGTGACTTTCTAACGATGGAACCAATCTATCATTAATTATTTCTCAGCTGCTCGGGTTTCCATTGATTCTAATCTGTGTTTCAAATAGATGTTGCTGATCTGTTGTTTCTAGTGAAGTCGTCATTGACAACTTTGCAATGTGAAAATGAGAGAGCTGCCACTTGTACTTCTACGTTTTTACCTGTTTCAGCTCCCAAGAAGGGCTATCTCGGCCAGTTCTTTATGTCTATCATTCAGTGAGTTGTTCTAACATACCGACAAAGCTACATACCTCTAGGAGCAACAACAGGGCCAGAAAGTTAAAATAGAGCTGAAAGTCTATATTGCCATTTACTTTATGTATTTTCTCCCTTTTCTTTTTTTTTAAAAATTTAATTTGTTTTTATTTATTTATTTATTTATTATTTATTTATTTAACTTGAAGCCTGACTCCACACAAGGAACGACGGGGAGAGAATGAAGTTCCTCCCCACCAGAGCTACCGCATGTCAAAATAGAACCAAGAAAATAAAGAAATAAAACAAACAAAACGAGGACATTGGAAAGTAGTGGACCACAGCTTGGAGTCTGTAATGTACACCAACAAGTGGTGCCAAAGTATTGCTGGTATAAGCAATACCCTGAACTTGCCAAGTCTTAACGAACCAGTCTAGTCTAAAGTTCGTCCATTATAAGTAACATTGAATGTGTTTTCAAATACCTGGCAACATAATACAAAATTAGTCCTTTTATATTGCATTTTCGACCTGATCTATCATGTTTTTAACTAAATATCATAAGCTACAGAAACCTTATAACCCCACCAGTTTATATTTTCACATTTAGGGTTAGATTTTAACCCTACATGCATCAAAAAGTTGTTTTGTTGTCTATACTTTTACACTGAAGATCCTTTATGTAACAGCACAGAAAGTAGATATAATATAAAATCACCTTAGAGAAGAGTTTGTCCAGTTTATAGGTGAATTTAGAAAAAGACACCCCCCCTAAAAAATACAATAATTATACATTCCGAGAAATCCTGATATACTATCATCTCTACTGACATTTTAAGGTTAAATCCTATATACCAGCCGGCAATGTAGAACTGCCAATGTTGGTACAACTACAGATCCTTTTGCTGAAAAGTCAGCGAGGAAGGCTGGAACAACTCTGTGACAGGCATCCTCAGAACTTATTACATGTTCCTTCTCCAGGTTAACCGTCTTACGACTGACAGAAACCTATTTTCTTCAGGCATACATTTAAAAGTACAAACAGGCTAAAAAAAAAAAAGGAAGCCGGTCAAACCTCACCGCAAACGTCAGGGATTTAAGTTTCTCATAGTCTAAGACAGACGGGTCGGCGACGGTGATAGCAACATCCATGTCTCCCGAACAATCACGTTGCTTTACGTCGAAGGAGTTCTCATATCCTCGAATGCTCAGATTGAAGATGCCGTTGTTTGTCTGAATGGAGAAAAAAACGTCACAGAATCTCAAGGAACATTTTACCTGTCAAGACATTAGAACATCTGCAATACGGTCAGCCCAACCATTAGACGACCATAAAGACTTTCTCTCCATTGTCAAGATTAGAAAAAACGTATTTGATACGGTCATGTCACAAAGCCACGAGGAGTTCCTAAAACTACCATATAAACTAATGCAAAGTATTTTACCCTGTGGGGGAGACGAGGAAGACAGGAGAAATGTTGGACAGATAGCATCAGAGAATGGACAAACCAGCTTTTTGCCAATGTGCCGAGAATGATAGAAGACAGGAGCAACTAGAGCATCCATGGTTTCTCCCTCACCATTCCACCCCTCCTTCGCCCCCTTCCCCCATCAAAAGCAGTAAAGGGTTCAGTCAGTCAGTCACTCAAAGACTGCATATGGTATCTGTAAACTTCAGATAGAAACGGTATAGTTAAGGAAGATTCTAACAGTTGATCAACGAAAATAGAAATAAAAATATGGAGATCTTTTAAATGGATGTTTTCACTTCACCATTCATGTTTGTTAATATAACAACTGGTTTTGCCTTGTTTTTAACGTGCAAAATGTTAAAAAGCAGTGATGGACTGATGGACATTGGACATCTTCCCCACAAAGAGTCCGAAAAGAATTGTAATGACAAACGTTTTCCCAACTAAATAAAGAAATAAATTAGCCATTTTGACGGTCAATAGAAATATTCCCTTTGCTAGGTAGATGGCGATTAATATAAAGGCATTAAAATATATCTCTTTGGTCTAATTACTTAAAACATGACAATCGTAAAGTTTTTGGGGAAAAAATCACAATTTTATGATGACATTTTTTAATCTAACAATTTACACATAAGACAAAGACCAAAAATGCTGTGGGTTTTTCTTTCTTTCTTTCTTTCTTATTGTTTTTTTTCTTTGTTTATTGTTGTTGGTTTTGCTTCTTTATAATGCGTGTATTATACAGCCACTCTGTTTTACAAAAGGAAATTAACTAACTAGCTAACTAAAACAATGGATTATCATAAATATGTTTAGACAATGTACAACCGCTGTGGAGTTTACCTGACTTACACCTGTGACAGAGATAGGTGTAGTAAAGGATATTAGTGTTCCCGTTCGACTGTTTTCATCCACTGATGCTACATAAGATGTCTGAGAGAACACTAGAGGGTTGTCGTTGATGTTTTCAATGGTGATGATCACAGTGGTGTTGGCTATACCTCTGCTAGCATCCACACTTTGTGGGTGTTCTGTGCCCTCCTTAGCCTAGCGATCATAGAGTAGAGGTTCACAATGTAATCTCACATAGTATTTTTTTAAAAATGATATAATGAATTATGTTCAGCAGCCCATCAGAATAGTAGCTATGCAGGAAAAGAGGAGAAAACCTGGCTGATCTTTGAAGGTCTCCGTCCCATGTGGCGTCTGTGGACGACTTTGTTGTTGATCTTTATTGGCACATGACAAACTATATTGGGAAATGATCTGCCTGCCTTCTTGTTCATCGGGGCCGACGGGAGAATTCAACAACAACAGCAACAACACGTGTTGATATTCATAAATTATTCAGGAGTTACATTTCAATTTCATAACATACAGGTAGCTCTGATGAAATTCTGATTTATTCATTTTTTTAAATATCTGTCTAAAGACTCTCTGATCAACATCGTTGAATTATGTACAGAAGTTAAAGCATAGCAAGAAATGAAATCAAATAAAACGGAATGAACAGAACAGAGGCACTGTTTAAATTTTGCTACAAATCTGACTTTCACATGAGAACATAACAGTGCATGAAAATACAAGCACAAAGTTGGATCTTTTTTAACATTACCTGAACTGTCAGTGTGCAAATTCCATAATTGTTTTTGATATCTCCGCTGTCTCGATCAGGTACTGATTTAACGGTCACTTTGCCAGTAGTTTTGTCCAGCATTTGGAATATGCCAGGACAGGATTCTATGTGAAATAAAACAAGGTCAAGAAAAGTAAAAGTATTCAACAGCATCTTAGCAAATATTCAAAAGCAATCAAGTGTAAATAGATACGTCTTGAATCAAGGAAACCTTGGTTAATCTTGCATGTTTTGAAAGTTTTAAAACATGTTGCAACATTTCGATGACAAATGACTATACCTCTTTTCCTTATGATGACGAAAAATTACTGATATGACTCAATATACACTGTATTAAGACCACTGTGGAAGCGATAGACATCTTGAAACTTCTAGGATTAAAAGTATGATTCAAATTTATCTGTCTTAAGACTTCATACAAAGAGATTTTTTTCGGTATGATTATGGGTAGAATTTTTGTAAATAAAATATAGAGGCCCGTGTCAACGATCATCTTCAACTCCGTCTTACTATCCAATGAATACTACTATTGTCTCCTAAATAAAAAACAAAACAAAAACACCTCAACTTTAGATTGCGTTTGAGACACGTTTGAGAGCACTTTTCCTGGCCAGCACCACAGCCCTGTTCTTTACCTCTATAGTGTTAATTCTCATTTTGGAGAAGGAAGTGACGTCATGGGATAACTAGACGGGAGATGAGACTGAAGCAGATCGCAGTGGTTGCAGTATGATTGTACCCTTATTCTGTCTTCAGAGATCACAATATATTGGCTAGTTAAGCTTGTTTACCATCAATGACCGTGAGCTCCACGCTGTTGGGAATTCCGACATCCCTATCTTGGGCACGCACTGTGAGGACTTCTGTTCCCTGCACACAGATATAATAACATTACTCTTTATCTCCATGCTAAAAACAATACACAGTTTACACAGTTCGCGAGAGTTACACAGCCAATTAACCATCGCACTTGATGACAGTCGAGAAAATTAATGAAACAAACAAAAAAAAAGGTACAAAATTAACGCATAAGGGAAGAATATCACTGAAAATGCAAAACTTCACCACTGTTACAATATTTGTCATACACGTATCCCCATGATCCTAGAATGATGCACCTCCGGTCTGCTAAAACACAGTGAGCTGCGGCGTCCTCCTGTTCCCCATCCATGTAAGAATAAATGCTGGGATTTGCCTTAACGTTCCTCATAGAAGGCAAGAAACAGTAACTGGTAAAGATCATGCGTAATGATAGACTAGATCTCGAGATAAATTACGTCGCTGTGAAAAACCGGAAATAAATATTAGTAAAGAAACTTAAATTTTTTTCTGGACTAGAGAGATAAATTAAGAACACTCCATATTATGGACGAACAGCGAAGGGATCTATCTAAAAGCTCATGCTAGGTCTAATAATATACACGATATTACCATTGTACGTGTAGATCAAACCCATGGTTCAAAAAAACCACTTGCCAGATATTGTGTTCAGTTCAAAGACCTCATTTTGAACCTCCTTATCATCACTTCAGTTTACAAGAATTGTATGTCCATTTTTATATATACTTGATGATCCTATCTTCAGTCTTTAACTAATGCCAAAATTGTCACCACCTGCTTGGACATAGTCCTAATGCAAAGTTGAGATTTTATTTCTTAAGTCCAAGACGGACCTCGTGTAAAACAAGGTGTGCAGTGTTAGTTCGGCCTTACTGATGAATCGATCCCCACATTTGTCTGCAGTGGAAATACAAAGTTTGACTCTCAAATCTCGATATGAGTGCAGGTTTGACCCTCATGACAACTGAAATCACATTGCAAACATTGGCGTGAAATATCTGAACTTTTGAATTAAAGTAGGTGGGAAGTTGTTCTATATTCCTCCTGTTACCTTGTTTATCAACGTTGTAACAACAATAATGACACATACAGTATCAATTGTTTCAGAATGTAAACAAAACAAATCAAATAGCTCTATCCCATGGTAACTCACAATGTTCAAACAAATAGAGTTTTCACTGTTACCATGCACATATTACTGGATTCACAAGAAGTCCATTTTATGATTGTGGTATTTGTAGGTATCTCTATTTGCCAGTTAGAATGCAAACGTGTGCATTGTTAGCTGACAATGAGAGCATCTCAGACAAATCCATCACCTCACCAGTGGACTTTCCTCGGGGATCTTCGCTATGAAAGGCTCGCCTATAAAATATGGTGGCATATCTTGTTGATCCTCCACTGTGATGTACAGATCTGTACTGACGTTATGACCGACTTGATCCTGGGCATGACATAGAAAACAAAGAGCAAAACCTTAAAACTAATCCTAAGTAAATGGTTTTTGTCATCGTGCCTCAAGGCATAGACTGAAATGTCTTTTCTTTGTGGTCAAAAACAGTGCATCTATTGCAGTCCCGTCTCCCCCTCTTTCGCATGATTTTTTTTTTTTTTTTTAGAAATGATGTCACTGGATAATGAGACAGAACCAAGACTGAAGGAAAACGGATGCATTATGTTGGCACACCTTGACTAGCGCTTTCCATGGCAAATCAGACCTTATCCGTTTGACACTGACACGATATTGGGCAGTGTTTGCAGGAAAGCAGCATAAAAATGTTTATTAATGATCTATAAGTACATCACCAGAAAACCTCCCACAGGAGGTCGAAAGGCGTAAAGAGAACTTAACGTGTAACTTTGATTCTTCAGCACATTGCATGCAATCATCTTCTTACTCCTTATCTTATTTTTTTGTCAGCTGATTTTACTTCAACAGTTAGAATATTTGCAATGTCACCAACTTACAAACAAGTACAAGCCTTTTTTAGTTGTTGTTGTTTGTTATTGTTGTTGTTGTTGTTGTTGTTTTCGCTAGAAAGTCACTTTTACACATGTAAAAAAAAACTTTCTAAGATGAATAAGCCAAATGTGACTCACGATATAGCCGCAACAGAGTTTTTGTTTTTGAAAAATGCATGCAAAAGAATAGAGGAAAAGGGTGAGAAAATGAAAGACAGAATAAAAGTTATTCCAGTCAATCTGCCATGGGGGTAAGTGACTGAAACTTAAAAGTTATCGTTCTGCTATCCCACTGGAGCAAGGAAAACAAACTAAAAAAATAAGTTACACAGCTGTGTGAGACCTGGTAAAGAACGGATAACTCACCGTGGCCATCACTGTGTACTGATAGAACCGATTGGTTTCAAAGTCCAGTGGCTCATTCAGGGTCACTACACCTGTGTCCTTGTCTATGATGAATTTATTCAGGTATTCCGAATCTGCTCCCTAGGAGAGATGAAGAGAGGAAAACAGATACATGGAGAGGCTGACGGACAGATTGTTTCTGAAGCTTCGGACATCTCATCCTTTCCCATATTTTTCTGTTAGCTCCACTATGCTAAGTATGAGGAAAATAAACTAATTTGCTGCTTCTTTTTTATCCCGTACTCTCGTCACATTTGAGTGGATGTGTGGGTAGTTGTAGTAATTTTAATATGTTAAAAACCGATATATGGCGAAAAGCAGAAACAACGGAACTTGTAGCTCTTTCTAGCCTTCAGCAAAAGAAAACAAAAACGATCACAATCAAATGATTTCTGAAGTCAAATTCATTGATCAGAGAATTAATATACAGTATCATACAGCCCTATACTTTGAAAAGGCAAAGTTTAATGCTTCCCTCCCTTTTTCACCATCGCACCGCCATCCAAGAAAAAAAAGAACAAGATCTAAAAAATAAGAAGAGATATTAGTTTCAAGTTAAAAAAAAATAATAATAAAAATCTCTTACACATTATGACAAAAGTACATTACAAGAAAAAAATCAAAATTTCGTGTCAAACAATCCTTTTTTTTTTCTTCTTAGATTTTAATTGAGCCGACAACTTCTTCACTTTCATCAAAAGCAAATGTAACATTCATGTTGTTATCAGTATTGATATAATATGACAGTTGGCTGAATTACGTCAAGATACTGCCCACATTCGAAGGACCTTAATGGACTAGTTCGATCAAACCAGTGGTACCAGATCATTTCTAGGGAGATAACGATAATTGAGGATGATGCTTTGCCCAACAACAAATTCATCAACAAATGAACAATGCAAACACTGAGAAAGAGAATGACAGAGAGAGAGAGAGACAGCAGGAAAACGCACAGTGAGTGTTGGAACTGAGCCAGTCAATGGTCGTATTAGGTTCAGGGGAAAAAAGGATTATTATAGAAGGAACGATGACAGTGAAATTGTACGAATTATCTAATCAGATTTTCTTTTTCTTTTTTTCTGCAAGTTAGGACAACTTAATCACTCACCTGGGCGTTTGACTGTGCATTGTCATTGTTTTTGTTGTTGTTTTTGTTGTCATGGTGGTAAACCGGTTCCACCCAAAGGGAGGGAAGTGGCATGAGGAAATAAAATAAAATAATACCAAAGAATGCATTGAATTCTTTTATGTTAGAAGACATAAGATATGATACGATAAAATAAGATAAGCTTTATTTTTCCTCAAAACGAAATTCTATTCCGCTGATGAGACACGGAATATTTGTGTAAGATACATTCACAGTTTCATGCATGTAGACAAATATGAAAAGTATCAGAACAAGGCAGAGTCAAGAAAAATTGCCTCAGCTCAGACAATGTAACAAGAAATAACTTGAATACGATGTCATCCTGTGATATAATGCATCTGAGTAAAAGCAGTTTTAACATAATTATGTTCTTCTTTAATGCAAACCAGTTGTGAAATAGGCATGTATAATTACAACAAAGACTTACAATTAGTCATTTTATCAGCCATCTAAGTTATTTCCCTTTGCCAATTACAAAAGGTTTAGTCAAGTAATGCTATTTGAAACATCTGGAGCAAAAAATTCTGAAAAAAAAATATCCCGATGAGAAAAAAAAATATTTTCGTCACATGATGAATTTGTTTGGAATTTTCCTTTTCTCATATTTCCTTCTTTACAATTCCTGTCTTTTACCTCTTGGGCTTGGCAAAGGAATGTAATTTGGTTGAGTCAAAATGGCTCATTAATTCTTCAATTTTCATACAGCATTCTAAAACTGAGGGCCTAACAAAATATACAACTATGTAGGATTTATTTTAAGAGTTTGACAAGACTGAACATTTCATCAAAACAAATTTTATTGCTGCATATTTCTACGCAATATCTCTGCTTATAAAATGTCATTTTTTCAATATTTGTTTAAAATGCTGATTATACTTTCTCTACATGAATAAATAATACTAGGCTATTGTGTTGCGTTTATATAATGCTTATTCCCTTGCAGTCCTGGCTCCAATCGATCTACGATCTGTGTAAAATCTGTTATTACCACGATAGACCAA
>JBCEWB010187266.1:0-25018 GCA_039654565.1 Peronia peronii
CCAATCAGAGTAGACTTCCTCCGCTCTTCAGCGAATCGCGTATTTCGAGGTCGTCTAATGTTCACGTGGACAGCAAATTTAGTGAATGGACCTCGTGCTTGCTAAGCACACTGATGCTAGGGTTATTTTTAGATCGACACAGTAATACAAAGATTGATAATACTCAGAGTAAGCTTTCCAACGATACCAATGTGTCTTAATTATCGATAACAGGAAGCACGGTTGTCAAGGCGTAAAGTTTGACAATTTGTGCTATCAGAAAGGAAAAAGCAATTATGGGGCGCATACATGGTTATCTAAAATGCTAATTTAACCCTTTTATGAACATTTTGCGGGGGCAATAACGGTATGGGGTCTTAGAAAAGTGGTTATAGGAACGGAATATCAGAAGAACAAAAATTTGAAAAAAAATTGTTGATATCGATATTTTTCAGCCGCAGATCACCTTAAGTGAGTTTCCTTTGACTGTTGATCTTCCTTTGGATAGTTATCTTCCAAGATTGAAGAACAAATAATGAAGAGGAATAATGAAGGAGAACAATATATCAATATGGCCATAACTTTGGCTAATTTACAAATTTTCAAAAGGAAAGAATTCGCTAGCTTTTTCCATCATCATATCAGGATTATATTTGCTGATTGCAAGGTATTTGAAATCAAAGATGTCAAAGTTCCGACTTTAGTTGGAATTTGGACTTTTTGGGTTGTTGCTGACTTTTTTGTTTTGGCTGATCAACTGCCGACTTTTGCTGAGTCCCCAAGGCAAATGCGGTTTTCTAATAATTAATGCGACGCAGGTCGAGAATGATAGGAGCGGAACCAGAATTACAATAGAAAGTTTTGCATGCTCCGGATGAGAGTCAAACTGCTGCTCGGCGGCTGTTTGAAGATTGAGATTGAAGTTCGTAGTGCTTCACATTTGACAACATGCAATCAAGTGGTGGCAAGGGAGTAGTTGAAGGAAAATCAGCACATGAAGTATTGACAAATAATATGCATATGTCTCGCAGCCAGTCAAATTGAGATGTATGTCGATTTTTCACCACATGGGTTTTTGGTATCATGTCATAGCTTATTTCATACCCTTTCAAGTGGTGAAAAAAGTTTTGAGCTAGCTTTATTCTAGCCAGAGATATAGCAGTTTAAAGTGACAAGGGGAGATCCCCCAGCAATGACCAAAATTCCGAGAAAATCGATTCTAAATGAATGGTCGAATACATAAATCTGCATACCTAACTCACAAAAAACCTGATATTAATGAAGAAATATTTATAAATCGAGAGTAAGACCGATCTTGTCTTGTTCAGAAATGAACGCACTTTCAATTTCTGCAATAAAAAAAAAATTCGATGTCTGACCCCCCTCATCATATTCAAAGCCCGATTTCTCCGTTCTAGCTCAGCAACTTACGTCTCATTTCGACTGGCCGCGAGACATATGGTCTTAGAAAGGCTAATATATGGGAGTAACTTTTCACGGTCTAGATCTAGATCTAGTTACACTCAGTGATTATGATGATGGCACTGCTTGTAGGATCTTTGAAGTTCTTCGAATTTCCTCTAGTTGTGTAATCTTATAATCCCACTCCCAGGTTCCTGTAAAAACTTACAAATTTCTCCCAGAACAAGGCAAATGTTTCCCAATATGAAAAGTGAAGATATTTTAAAATGTATCTTACGTAACCGGACAGTGCACATCCGTCGTGATAAAGTGTCCGGGGGGGGGAGGGGTTGCAAAATTGTCTGACTTTTTGGTAAAAACAGTTTGACATCCCTGTGAAATACATTGTAACGAATCATGAGTATACATGTTGGGTACACGCGAGTATGTGTTGTGAGCGATGTTTAGCGGATCGTAATTGTATATATACTGGGCCCATGCAAGTGTGTGTTGTGAGCGTACGTATGCTGGCATACATATGCTGGGTCACTGAACATGTCTGAGATACTCTGTAAGCATTTTGTACGGAATGGTTTTTAGTCAGACTTTGTGTGTGTGAAGTATGTCACGTGTGCGCACTACGTCACGGTCTTATGTGTGGCGATAGTGTTAGTGAGGACTGGTAGGTTTGAGAGAGTTTGAGATGGGCTAGTGTCCGTATAAGGGCTCAGCCGGAGAGGAAAAAAAGAAGGTGCAATGCAGTGAGTGCCGTTTGCATCGGAGTTAGACAGCTGCCCTGAAGTTTTTATTGTTACCAAGCACGTGCAATAAATTCCGCATCATTTCAACGTCGAGGATTCCTGTTCTTATTTCTCCGTTCCTGTGTGCATCTCACCCATATTCGCCGCCTGATTACCACTTACAACGTCACAACTAACACCTATTCACATCCAAAGTTCGTGACATACACAAATGTGATGTTCATATCCTTGATTAATTTATAGTTCCTGAAATGTCTTGATTGAAATCTTTGAGATGAAATGACTCTGAAACTGATTTCTTTTACTTTGTAGGAACTGGATGCTGACAATGCAAATCTGACTGAACATCAAAAACGTCTTGTTGAACTGTACTTATTAGAAGGAAAATTGAATGGCATGGAATTGCCAGCAGCTGAGAGGGGACGACTTGTAGAAATAGCCAAGCTGATCACAGAGGAAAGCAGTAATTTCAGGTAGCATATCTGACTTCGACAAAAAAAAAAGAAAAAGAAACAAAAAATTATTGTTGACTTGATTGAAAGATTTTGTAAAATACAGTAAAACATTTTAGGAAATTATACGGAAGGAAGCTGTATCATGTTGTCATCAGCTTTGAAGTGAAAGCAACTAAGACATCACAAACATTGATAACTATTGTAACGTAGCTCTATAAAAGTACCCAGAAATGTCAAAGTGAATAAGAAAGGAGAAAAAAACTTCTTGAATTGTAAGACCTTTTTTCTTTTCCTTCAGATAGAAATGAGTACTATTGAATAAACTTTCCGTTATTGATATCCACAGGAATAAAGTGAGAATCTGCACTGAAATGTTCACCCACGATGTTACAGATTTTGGGTATCTTGAGGAAATGCCGTGGCCTCTGTTAGCTCAGATGTCAAAAGATTTGTAAGTTTTCAGGGCTGTTGTTATTATTATGTTTTTGTGCAGTCGAGTCCGCTTAAATCAAATTTGCTGGGACCAACCTAATGGGTCAATTAAAAGAGTTCGTCTTCCAGTTTTAACAATGGGGGGGCAATTCTTGAATAACCAGTGAGGCACTATTTTAATTATTTTATTACAGGATTATTTCCCTTTATACAGAAATCACACTATAGCTTCCAAATTTTGTGTTTATTTTAAATTCAAGCCCTCTCGTATAATTGGATTGATAGCCCTAATAAGGGCAGCGTTGAGAGCAAAAGTAATGTAAAAAAAAGTAGAGGTAGAATGGTGTTAATTTTAGCACTGAAAAGAACCGTTGTTGAGTAGGTTTTAGCCCTGAAAAGGACTGTTAATGCGTTAGTCCGAGAAAGGGCAGAGTAAGTTTTAACCCTAAAAAGGGCTGTTAATAAAGTTTTAACTGTGAAAACAGTTAAAGGAAGCCATCACATAGTCTGTGAGGATGTCTATATAAGTGAGTCAACCGCAAGCGAAAAAAAACAAAAAAAACTAGCATGATGTAGAATCTAGCCTATCCTGTCACGATATGAGAACCACCATCATAACATCGGCGCAACGCTCTGTTTAAGTGTAGGCTACACACTTTGTAATACATGTAACGTGTAGTACATTTATGCTATGCCTGTACTATTGGCTCTGCCAGGATGCTTGATCATCAATTGATTGCTTGGCAGCGCTGGCCCTAGTACATGGTTTATCCCCCCCCCCCTATGAACATATGGCCCTTGCACTGCGCGTGGGCACAATACATTGTGTAACCTCGCTCGCCTTATCCGTGGCGCTGTCTCCATTATTTTCAAACCGCCGGCATCCGCGTTGGTGGAAACCACGTGTAGAGGACAGAAGCCAATATTTACCTTCGTGGCGGCGCTGATCAGTTCGATGTAACTCACGGTGATGGCTTTGAATTATGCGAGAGGCATTTTATAGCTGCAGAGAGGGAAAAAAATCTATTGGTTCATTTTTGTTCGATTTATCAGAAATTCATTTAATCAGACTTTGATTTGAGTGGACTCGACTGTATATGTGTTTGAATGGGTGAAAAGACATATTAATAGTGTGGGTCAAGAGGAGAAAGCAAAATCTATTCCAGTTAGCAATATCTGGCATCAATAAAATTCATTAAAAGCATTTTGAAATATTTTCAGGTTCAGTTCATTACTTTCTCACAGAGGTAGAATTAGCACATGCATCTCTCTTTTCCATTTTAAATGTATCATAGAAATAGCATAGATTTTTCCCTGTGACATTAGGTACATTGTGATATCAAAAGAAAATAAATATGATAGGGTAAGGTAATTCATTCTGATTTTGCATTTTGACAGAGAAAATCCAACAAGAGGCCCATGGCGAGCCACACTACAGCCCGTAAGTTATCAGTCAATGATGACCTACTGCAGTGATCGTCTGACACGTTGGAACATATGGCATGCATATCACAACAGGGCCTCTCACATCCACGCCTCCAAATTTATCAACAACAACAGGCTCATTGAACAACTCAGGAGTCACAGGTGGGCTCAGATGTCAAACTTTGATGTCATAATGAAACCATGAGATATTACTGGAGTGAATGTTCTAGTGATTACTTATTCGCTTCGAATTAGTTATTTTTCAACCAACTAGTTACTTCCCTTTACCAAGTACAACTTGTATAATGCAAACAGTTTCAGTACGGAAAATCGCTTTTTTATTCTGTGTATGTGAAAGATGTGAAGCAAAAACATTCAGAAAAAAATGTCACATTTTCATCTAATAATGATTTTTTCAAAATTTTCAGTTACTCATATTTCACATACAAGAAAAAGGTGATTTTTTTTATTCTTAACAATGCTTATCTTGTATCCCTTGTACTTGGCAAAAGGATGTAATTTGGCTGTGGATCAAAATAAGTCGTTATACATTTTTAATTCATGAATGTAATGACAGTGACAGGAATGAGAATTTTGTCAATAAAGTGTTTTGTTTAGATGTCTTATTTGTTGTACCTTTACTTGAAGTAACAGACTATCACATGAGAATAATAATCCATCTATAGATTTTTCAAGTGCTATTTTTGTTGTTTCTGTTCAAAGACAAGATCTTGCTCAGATGTTGGGGTACACAAACTTTGTGGAAATGTCCATGGAAACCAAAATGGCCAACTCTGTGGAAAATGTTCTCAGCATGATCGAAACGTAAGTGTCATGTATGTTATTGTTTTGCTATGTGCAATATTTGCTTAAGAAATAAGATATTCAACAATGGAAGTGTTTACTTTGATATGCCACTCATCTTTTCCCTTTTTATGTCATGAAAACAGAAACATTATTATCATATAGTATTGTAATGAAACTTAAGATTACTGTATTGCAGATTATCAAACTTAGTCTTCAAAAAAAAAAAATTGCATCCAGCAAGAACTAGGTTTGTTTTTGGGCACCCTAATAGTACAATGCATTTAATTAAGCTATAGCCAAAAAAGACAGTAGATAGACTGATGGTGATGGATCCCATGCACTGAGGAAATGAATAAATGTCTTGCACCCAGAGCAAATGAGTCAGAAGTTGCTCTGGACAATTGCAAGTGATGGTCATTTTTAACAATTTTCCGACTCAGATACCAATTTTTTCTTTTCAGGTTAGAAAAGGTTGAATTTTCATTTTGTGGAAAACAAATACAAAATTTTGGTATCTCAGTGGGAAAATAGTTAAAAACAGCCGTAACTTGAAATTTCCCCAATCGACTTCTGACTTATTTGCCCTGGGCGCGAAACAAATAATATTTCTGAGTCAATCTCACTTTGAGCTTCTCTGTGACTTCTGCATATCATTAAAAAGAGCTAATCTGTGTCGTATACATAGCTCTAGATTCAGGGAATGAGAGATGTGAAAGTAGTGGTTATTTCATGTTTTGTTATGAGCCTGAAACTTATTTTATCTACCTCTATGGCAGGCTCAAGGGAAGATTTGCACCTGTGTTGTGGGAAGAAATAGAACAGTTACAGAAGTTTGCTACCTCTGAAGGTTTCAAGCATAAGTTAGAAATGTGGGATGTTAGTTACTGGCAAAGGAGGCAACGTGAGCATTTATATGGGTAAGTTGTCATTATTGTATCTGATTATTCCTGCTTCTGAAAATGACTATACTTTTTCCATATTTTGAGGATTATAGTGCAACTAATTTACACCCATACCTGTGCCCCTGTGGTATAAGATATTTGAATCAGTATTCTCAGTATTTCATCATGCTCACTAACAAATGGCTTATCTCAAAAAATCTGTTGTCTTTAGAAAATGAATTAGAACCATTGTAAAGTATAAAAGAAGGAGATGTTTATTATTGTATCTTTAACCTTGTGTTTTCCTTTCTCATTAGCTTGCATTAGATAAATGGTTCATGTACAGGGTGGCCCTAAAGTCTGGACACATAGGAAATATTATGACTGTAACGTTTTTTGTAAAGTTATTGCGTGGCGCTCATATCAGTTGTGGAAAGCAGATTGAACTTTGCATCACAAATACGGCAAATCACATTAAGAGTGTTACTTATTATTTCACTTAAATGGAACGTTGTAATGTATTTTTTTTCTAAAAAATATGTATTCTGCATATCAGATTTTAGGGACATCCTGTGGAATTCTACAATGCATCAGAGAATAAATTCTCTAACTCTAAATTAGGCCTGTTGTATGTGAGCGTGATGATTTGCATAGCCAGGGGTATTGATGTTTCTTGCCCCTATTTTCCTCATTGCGATTTGTAAAGATGTGGTGCATTTCATTTGTCTCCATGTGTTTTCTTTTCTTCCCCCAAGGAATGATAAAGACAAGGTATCAGAATATTTTCCTGTGAACACAGTTCTTTTGGGACTCTTTGACCTATGCACAAGGCTTTTTGGTATCAATTTTGAGGTAAGTGTCTGCAATGCTGGGGGTGAAAACATAGTACTTTCACTGACACATGGCCTAGTCCAAAGATTAGAAGTTTCCTACTTTCACTCCTGTCTTCTTTTCATTTGTTTATGATTTGTATGAATGTGTGAAAGTTTCTTGTTGTAGCATGAAACACCTAATGATATTTGGTCAAAGAAATGTGATGCGTTATGTTGTAGCACAGAGTCTGTATCAGGGCATATCACTGCCTGTTAAATGAAGATGTCCTAGCTTATGACAGCTTGTGATAGTTTACAGTATTATTCAGTGTTCAAATGTATAATAGATTATCTTATGTTTTTTGTCCCCCACAGGAAGTCACACCAGAAGTTGATGTGTGGCATTCAGATGTGCGATTTTTCAACATCCTTGAAGGCGATGGTAAACTTGATATTCCTTTTTTAAGTCACTCTTGTTGAACTCATAAAAATGGAACTAAAAGAGATTTAGGTACTGTCTTCACATGCCTTTCAGTTGGCTGGAAGTTGTTGGAGTTCCAACCATTTTATGAAGTTTGCATGTTGGTATTTGCTGTGATTGTCAAGTTAGCTTCTAATCCAACTTTCATTTCCAACAGTATTTTTTTGTCCAAAATTCCTTATGTCGGAGGCTCTGAAGTTTGACTCCATCTCCATGTGGTGTGAATTTTGTTTTCTTGTTTATTTCTGTGTTCCCTTTAACATGAAGTGAGATACCATGCAAATCCAGAGTTCATTCACCTTCCAAATATTGGAATGTTCAGATCAAGTGTGATGAAGTTGTGCAGTAAATTAATAAAGATTTATCTATTGACTGTGAGGCCCAGATTTAGATCTAGATTTAGAAGTGACGGATAGAACATCATCAAATGAGATTTGAAAGAAATGAAAAAAAAAATACGTGGATAATTAAATGGGATTAGTACAAGAAAAAAAAACATGAAATAGATTTACAGGTGAATCATGGACATTTATATGTAAGTAGGCTTGGCCTGAATTTGCTTGAGCTTGTAATACAGAACTGGATCCAGGTACTAGATCAGTTTCCAGTCTGTGGCTAGTGATTTGAACTGATTGTCTTTTTGATAGTAGAAAATATTCTTGGCAGTGTATTATAATAGTGGTAGGTTTGAGAGCATTGTGACCATGAAAAATTGTCATACAATATGATTATGGGTGACTTTATATGTCACAACAGATATACACATACATGCACACATGCATGGACATGCACATGCACATACAGATATTTTCGTCCTGTTCATATCATAGAGTAAAATATTCTTTTTTTTTTTTTTCAGGTACCCATATCAGTTCATTTTACTTTGATCCATTTGCTCGTGAAGGGAAAACTTCATCCATATACATGGATATGGGAAGAGGTTGGTATTCATTCATAATTATCATAATTTGTAAACCTTTTATAATGCGTTTAAATTGATCGGTATTGTTGTTTTTATTAGCTGCTTACTATTATTTGTTCAGTATATGTGAATTTGACGAATGCTAATAGTGAAAGAGATGATCTTTTCGTTTTTTGCAGCTGCTGTTCTGTTCATGTGAACCTATATAAGTTTTATCAGACATTGATAGGTTTTTATATTATAAGAATTTCTAGAAACCTTTAGATGTCTTAAACAGATATAGCCTAGTAAAGCGTCTCTTTACCAGTAAAGGAAATTAAAATGACTATTTACATAGAAGCTTTTTGTTTATCATAAATTGCTTTAATTAAGGTGTTAAATGCCTTTGATTATGAAAAATTTTTACTTGTAACTTTTTATTCCGAAATGGGCTGTGGAGTATCCCAGCAGTGTAATTCCTTTGCCTCTGCTATTTTTCCTATGTATATTTCCTTTATGTTGTTGATTCACTCTGTCCGCCATTTCTGTTGTAGAATTCCCAAATAACTCATGAAATTCAATGCTTTAAATCTGTGTATTGACAGAGAAAAGTGATGTGGTAGGAACATGGCCTTACTCGTATTTGTGCCTGAAAATTCCACGTCCACCCTCAGTCTCAGATCCAGCACTGATGAGGTTTGAGGATGTCCAGACTCTGTTTCAAGAGGTGAATGAAACAAGTAGCTGCTGAAATTGTTTACTTAAATAATCATGAAGGTGAATGCTGCACTGTTGAAAGTGTTGAGTAAATTGTTTGAATCAGCATATATTTGGCTCTGGATCAAATTCAGATATTCTATAAAAATTCAGTTCGTTTCACCAAATATAGAGATTCACAGTTTTAAAAAGATGCCTAGAAGTTGTCATGGAGTGGACTGAAGTTTAGATATGCAGTATGGACAGACAATGAAATTGAACCTCTTATTGACATTCCGGTTATCTTTGCAATGATATTTTTCAGATACGTTCTTTAATGCAGTGGTATTTTGTGTTTTATTTTTGTAGAGTAATTCAGAGGAAGACTAGAAACATATGGTTTAAATTAAATATTACATCAGACCAACATTGTGATCTCAACAGTTTGGCCATGGGCTCCAGCAACTGCTGACCACAGTCCCCTACAGTGAGATTGCTGGGCAGAAGAACATTGAATGGGATGCTGTGCAAGTGTGTGCCAAGTTCATGCGTCAGTGGCTGACAGTGCCAAGTATTGTCAAGTCAATCAGTGGGCACTTTGAGACAGGCGAGCCTATTCCTGATGAAAAACTGGCCAGTGCTTTGAACTGTAAGTGATATAGGGATATCTTATTAGCTCTTATGTTTCCACCTAACATTTGTATGGGCTCCAGTATTAGTTTTCAGTGATCTTGCTGAAATCATTGTCTACTGAAAATTGAAGCCAAAATCTCACTGTAAAATATTCCATGAATTAATAGCTTCAAAATCAAATATTTTAAGACATAACAACCTGTGAGAAGCTGTTTCAAAGCAAAATTCTGTTCAAAACAAGAAAAACTTATCATTTACATTGTAGTACAAATAGCATCATTCATATCACATTCTCATTTTTTCCCCATATTTACAGCAAGCTACCATTCTTACAATCTTGACATGATGTACCAGCTGTATGTCTCAGCATTTGACATGGAATTGTATATGACGTAAGTTTTTCTAGTATATATTTTGCTTTCTGTTAGTGCTTTTTTTCACAGTTGTCTTTTTTTGTTTATAGTGCTTTCAAGTATTCATTTAAAAAAAAAATGAATATACGTTTTGTCAAGTGTATTTTAGAAAAATAGCTATAATACTGCTACAAAATATTTGTTTCATGTGTAGATTTGTGTAGATTACTGTGAATTGGAATGTTCACCACAGATATGAAAAGGGGGAAAGGTGATGAGGGATGAAAGGAATTTGCTGTTTGACAAATAGAAACACTAGGATACAGTCACACGATTTCATTTGTTACTTGGTCAAAATATTTTAAAAATACTTAATTTATCTCTTAGAAACCAGTCTTTACTACTTTCCATACATACTTGTTATACAACCTCCATTACTTGTGTTAATCCTCTTTCTGACTGAACCTCCCTCAGGTCAACGCAATGGAAAAGTGTGATGACTCAACTGTGGGACACATTTTTGCCTATCCCACTGGATGAGAATGACAATCTTCCATGCTCCATGCTGCCTATCTTCTGTGAACTGTATCCAGCGGCCTACTACTCTCATAAGTGGTCTGAGGTAAAGCTTACATCAGATTTTAAATACAGTCATGTCCACTCAGAATGAACTCTGATTAAATGAATTTCTGATAAATTGAATAAAAAGAAATTTTTTTTTCCTCTTTGTGCCTATTAAATGCCTCTCACATAAGTCGAAGTCATCGCCATGAGTTTCTTTTAAATTGAACTGGTCAGCGATGTCACAAAGGTGAAATTCGGCTTCTGTCCTCTACACATGGTTTTCACCAACACGAATGCTGGTGGTTTGAAAGCAAAGGAGACAGAGCTACGGATGGGGCGAGTGGGGTTAGATAATGTATTGTGCCCATGTGCAGCGTAAGTAGGCCATGTGTTCACAGAGGGGGAATAGACAGAGTACTAGGGCCAGCTGCCGAAAATCAAGCATCCTGGCAGAGCCTACAATACAGGCATAATGTACATTAGTGTACTACACATGTTACATGTATTATGAAGTGTGTAGGTTACGCTATAATAGAGCGCAGCGCGGATGTAATGATGTTAGTTCTTGCATCGTGATGGGATAGGCCAGATTCTATATCGTGCTAGTTTTGTTTTCACTTGCGGTTGACTTGCTTATATAGACATCCTCACAGACTATGTGATGGCTTTCTTTAATTGTTTTCATAGTTAAAACTTTATTAATAGCCCTTTTCAGGGGTAAAACTTACTCAACTGCCCTTTTTAGGACTAAAGCATTAACAGCTCTTTTCAGGGCTAAAACTAACACCATTCTACCTCTACTTTTCTTTACATTACTTTTGCTTTCAATGCAGCCCTTGTTATGGCTAGCAATCCAATTATACAAGAGGGCATGAGTATCAGATAAACGCAAAGTTCGGGAGCCATAGCGTGATTTCTGTGTAAAGGAAAATAATCCTGTGGTAAAGTAATTAAAATAGTTCCTCATTTGAGAATTGTCTCCCCCCTGTGTTAAAACTGGAAGACAAACTCTCTTTAATCGAACCCATTAGGTTGGTCCCAGCAAATTCAATTTAAGTGGACTTGACTATACAAGTATGGAAGTCTTGTAAACCAAAAAGATTAATAGTTTGATCTCATTTGAGGAAAGAAAATTTGGTTAAACTAAGTGCGTGTTGAAATTTAAAAAGCCGGAGAGTAGTCATTTGAAATACTTGAAGGAATTATTCATTCATTATCTCCCTTTATTGTCCAATGATTTTATAAGCATTAATTTGCAGACTGACATTGGGTTCTGGAGATTTTTTGTTGTTGTTTTTTTTGTTTTTTTTGTTGTTTGTTTGTTGTTTTTTTTTCTTTCTTTCTTTTTGTGTTTTTGTACAATTTTTAATCTTTGAGATTTATTTCAACATAAGGTTTGGAAGCTTTGCTAACATCTGTGACATTGGACTTGTTTTTTTTTTTTGTTTTGTGTGCCTTTTGAAAATTGTATTCAATAAAATACAAATATAATAAGATAGAAATTGCATAATATCTAACTGTGATGGATGAGAGTGACTCTGAAAATAAATCAGTGCCTGTTATTTTCAATTCAAATAACAGAGATTCATGAAACTGACTAATTCCAGCATTCAGCACACCCTTTGTACTGCTCTCATCATGAACAGAATGCTGAACAGATGTGATCATGCCAACCCCCCCCCCCCTCCCCCCGCCTCCCCTCTGCCACTAACACACACCTCTGCCAAACTCCACTCTCTTTCTCACTGCATCTTTCCTTTTTTTTTCTTTCTTTCTTTCCTTTTTTTTTCTCTTTTTTTTCTGTTTTTTTTTTAAACATGTGATTACAAGCTTATGGATTTTGTGATATTACATGATGCCAACAGTTCAAAAAAGGTCATAGTTATTCCATGGCTGTTGTTTGTATTTGTATTTTAGATGATTGCTGCAGATTTATTTGCTGCCTTCAAAGAAATTGGCCTTGATAATGCTGACGAAGTGAAAGCTCTAGGAAGAAGGTAAGCAAACATAGTTAAAGTCATTCTAGGATACTATATTTCAGTTTATTTAGTTGGTGAAGAAATTTTGCAAATCATGTACCAGATTATATGTGCTGCCTGTTAAATTAGAAGTAAGTCCTTGGTGTCACTCTTCCTAGATAATTCTTTTTTTTTTGCAAAAAAAACATACAGAGTTATTTGAAATTGGAGGAAGAGGTGCTTTATTCTTTCATATTTTCTCTAATTGAAAGGAAGGATTTGATTCAAATCTGGGAACAAGATATTATTGAAGTTTAGCAAAACCTAAAACATTCTCATTATTGAAATGTTGAAGTTAGAAACATAGTGATGCATGCTTTATCATTGTTGTAAGATTTCTGTTGAGAAATGATAATTGAATATTAAATTGGGATGCAGTTGTGTGTAGAGTTCATCATTGTCTCTATCTTTCCTTTCAGATTCAGGGAGACTTATTTGTCACTAGGTGGAGGAGTTCCTGCCAGTGAAGTTTTTCGCAGATTTCGAGGCCGTGACCCATCTACAGATGCTTTGCAGCCCGCAACATTTTCTTCCTGAGTGAGATCCAGCCAGAATATTATCATTACTGGTCATATAGTCGCTGCCGTTTGCTGTCTGTGCATAAACCAAAATTGAACAAATGTTTTTATCATGGGCTACATGAAATAGCTCCTTCTCTATATCCTCTCCTAATTTCAAACTATTTTTATTAATAGAAACACGCTTATGTTTGAAGAAGTGGTGGTTGTATGCAAATAGCAAACAGAGAGCACTATTCGTGTATGGGCAAACCTTTGGTTATGCATGGATGGCAAAAAAAAGAAATGGGTGCTATAGACTGAGAACAATTATAGGAACTGGCCATAACAATAATATATTGAGATATTTGTCCTTACATTATGAACCATACAAACACATAACCACATGATGATTTTTATCACCATACTAAGACAGCTAAGCATGTGAAACAGTTTCTTTTTGCTCTAGCTTAAAATTACTCACATATTCATGCATGGACGGTGAACTGTGGTGATGATATGTATAATAATTGACAATAGGAACCACTGGAGCCCAGTATTGTACAGGGAATGGTGGGTTAAATCTAGAGTTAGACTGGATTCATGCCCATCCAAAAGTCAGAGGAGCATGTTCTTTCCATTGTGATTAATGATGATAGCAGTCATATGGTATCAACTTCATATTTTATGCACATGCTTGTGGACATTTCATGACTGCATAGATCTGTCGGAAGAAAATGATAACCTTCATATGTCAGTAAGGGCAGTACAAGATTGATCCTTTGATACCACATTAGACTATTAGACTGACATGTTGAGTGGTGCGTATTGTATGACGTGGTGGACTAGATCAACCACAGATTTTTTGTCCAATACTGTACAGACAGAGCACTGTGTTAGTGAATTACATTTGACAAGCAGTAGTGAAGCTCTGAAAGCATGCATGTGTATTGAGAACATTTGCAGCTACAGGTTTGACTATAGCAAAAACAAGAAATTGAAGAGTGGACAGCAGATGATATCAACTTTTTATCCATTTTTTTCTTTTTGAGGACCAAGTTAAATATGCACTGCAACAATAAATGTCCAACTGTGTTGAATGCTTTTTTTTTTTTTTTTTTTCTAAAAACTTCTCAAATAGATGTTAAAGCAGAAAGCTAAATGAAGCATGCTGACAAATGACATTAACTTCATTTTTTTAATGATACTTCAGTGAACTCTGTCTTTTGTATTGAGCTTGTATCTGATTGTTAACCCCTTCAGTGTTTCGCCTGGAACCATTCCGGGCTAAATATGTGCGCAATGTGCCCATAACCCGAAACCATTCCGGGCCCACGACGACAGCCAATTTCAAGGATATAATCAGGATACCTTAGGTTGTATATTATTTGAGTGACTTCCCTTGATATCTTCAACGTCCTTTGTTTTGTTTCAAAGCGTCGGTTGTGCGTGAGCAATTGTTTCAAGTTGGAAATTAGTGGAATTTGTGGGTACTTTGTGATTCGTGCCTAGCTCAAAATGGTGAGTTAAAGAAAAACATCATCAGAAATGTTAGATGAAATTCTGAATGATCGTGATAGTGCTGATGAAGATCTTTTTAGTGAATGTGATGATGATGAAGGTAGCTCAGTTAGATCTAGATCTAGTAGGAACGTTCTTAATCACTAACCCAATCTCTAGACCTAGATCTAAAAGACTAACAGAAACACATATAAATACACTTAGCATTCTTTTTTTTTTCCACATGTAAATACGTATCGCGTAAAGACAGAATTTAGGAGGTAGAGGAAAATATTTAGAGAATAGTTATATGCAAAATTAGCAGGATACTATACATATTAGGGAAGTTATAGAGAATTTGGTGCAACCAATCTGACTGTGGGCAAGGTAGAGAAATTCCCTGGCACAGGGCACTATTAGCAGAAAGCACTGAAGGGGTTAACAACATGACATGCTAGGAACTAACTTAGGAATACTCATACATGTCCTAAAGTTTCCTCCCATGATCATTCGGTATACCATGTTATTGTAAAGATCGTTTTTACATCTGTATATCAAATGTTGTATTCAACTGATTTTTATTTTCAGTCTAAGGACAGTTGCCTTTTGATTAAATAGTATCTCATAAAGGATTGCGTATGCTGATATTCTGAGCTCATCAACACATTAAGCTCTCAGAATCACATAGTCATGTTCTTTATTCCCCTAATGTTGTCCGTTTATCTGTTTTAAATCCTAGTATAGAAAGAAAACCTTTGGATATCTTCCACTTTTTTTTCCTGTGCTGGCCTTTGTCTTCTGTGATCATTTTTAGTCAGAATCTTTTATATTGATAGTTTAATAGAATTAGAAAGATAAGGAAGTTTCTCATATTTTTATTTGGAGTGAGGTAGAAATTGAACAAAGAAGCTAATGTTTTAGAATCAGATGAAGTCTTTCATCTTCTTCCAGATTTGGTAACTCCACTTTACATAAACTGATCATAGTTGTATTCGTTTGCCAGGTAATCTATGTGAAACTCTGGTTTGACATTGACAGAGTGATATAACATTTCATTGTGATGATAGATATATACTACACTCTAAAACGACTATTTAGAAAATGTTTAAAACGAAGCTGGCATTGTTCTAGCTGGCTATGTAATTTGTCATTATTAATATGAAATGAAATTATGGGCTGATACGAAATCTACCTTTATTACGAAAAGCTTTTGCTTCCCCAGTCGCACTGTTTGTTCATGTCAAGGCATACCCAAGACCAAGCTCAGGTACTGGATCAGTTTCATCAGACAAAGAAATCGTCCATAAGCTCATCAAGTACCCACAAAGTGTAGTACTGCCCAGTACTGTAACACATAAGAAAGATAAGGCTGGAGGCGCAAGCGTTAGAAATCGTGCACCTTCCCTTCCCCACTTCACACCTCACCTGTCTTTCATGGCCCCAATCGAGTTCGACATACCATTACCGTCTGAAGGTGTGATGTGCTACGTGCATGTGCAAGGTTACTACAGCTTCGTTGCTATTTATATCCACAAAGCCACGATACCAGAAGGTGGATCCTCCCCTAACTATTGACCTTTGTCTTTTCAGTCACACACACTCACAGGCCTTTGATCAGCTAAATCAGATGTGCTTGTCAATATTTCTTGAGACTCGTTGAGAAGTCAATAGGCTTTTTTCAGTTTCATACTGAAAACAGACCTAGATCTATCAACATGACACTTGAAATTGACCATTAATCTAGTTTAGATCTAAGCCAAGTAGTGAATTCATCAAAACTAAACATATCAAAGCGTAGGAGAACAGGTTTGCCGCTGAAGTTCAAACTGACACTGATTTAATATTGATGAAGGTTGACATTCAAAACTTGACTTTGTCTCATGGTGAACTCTTTCAGGGGAAATAATAATGTAATTAAACCATAAACATACTACTAATATATGTAAAAGTATATCTGAGTATGAAACTGTTTCCAAGGGTTGCATTCACTATTATAGAATGCTCTTTTCGGTTACTGCAAAATAGCGATAGAACGAAAGATTTTTCATTCTTGGCAAATTTCATATTAACCGTGTTAAAGTGTACATCAAATTTTAATGACCATTTGATCTTCCAGAATCATTCACTGTTCTCATCTTCATTTTATATTCATCCCAAGATTTGTAAAACACAAATGGTTTACTTCAGTGAAAGTAACATGCTTCATCTTATATGCAGTGAAAAGGACAAAAATATTGTGCCAACATCTATTGGCAGTCCATATGAACTGATAGACAAAGTAGCACTGGAGTTAAGAGCATACATTCTCACATCATGATAGTTGAGGCTACTGAATGGAAAGCTTGGCATATACATTCCATCAGTTGGCTTGTGCACTGTCTTGCATCAGTTCAGTTTGTATGCTGTCCTTTCTAGTATTAGTGTAGAAGCTTAACATCAGAATATACAAGAGCACTATTTCCTCAAATGCAATTCAGTTCATGTATATTTCATTTTACAATGATGATGTGTTATATTGTATAGCATGCAGATATAATTGTGAGAAGTGTACATCAGATAATTGATTGTTCACTTGGAATTAACTTTCTTTTTTGTGCATTCACATTTTTGCAGTTATTTGTTTACATGAAGTGTGAGTTTGGTATTTCTGTGGTGAAACTGCCTACAGTGCAGATAAATGCTTGGTGAAGAATAAGATTTGAATGCGTTAATATGAAAGATTAAAAGTAAATTAAACTTGATACACACTTGTCCATTGTTTCTTTTCCTGTTTGTCCTTTTCAGAATGTGCATTTTCATAGCATGCATTGGTTCAAGAATGAAACAACATACATGTATGATAAATAAACTTGATTTCATTTTATGAAAGAAAAAATGTAGATTGTGGGGAAGGGGAAGTGGCGGTACTTACTAGCAGTATCACAGTGAGAATCACTGGCATTACTTTATAAACAGATATTTTAGAAAGGATGAAATAACTGTCCGTGAAATTGAAGGGGTAGTGCAACGTCACGGACAACCTATCTATTTGTTGTAAAATAATAAACTTCTAGTACCGGTAGCCAGAAACATGTTAGCGGTGTTATTTTTGCAAAAACATCACCGTTAATGTGTTTTTTTGTAAAATAAGACAGCTTGCGGTTCTGCATTTCTTTCGCCCGTTCTCTAGGCCATTAACATGTGACGTGATATGTTTCCACGCATCTCTGTACTACGAGGCTGCGTGTTTCACGGCCGACTAATAAAGCCCTATCAATCTGAGCTTCAGGGTGTTTGTTTTGACTCCGCCTTGGCTTTGGAGTGACACAGTGCAGGCCCACATCAGACCACCTTACTGACCAATGTCTCCCTTTAATCCCTCCCAAACTCCACCCTTTCTTCTCATATGATATTTGCAATGAGCCAATGATAGGAGAAAGGGTTGTACTCATAAAGACGTCAATTTTATATTATGGGTGTCAATTTTATCAACCCTCATCACTCCAACTATTTCCGTCACAGATGTTCATAACCAAATATAACTGTTTGAACCAAACCACTTCACATAGGGATGTTCTTGCTATAGAATCTCCATGTAAAATGCAAGCTATCATCCCTCTAACCACATGGACTTAGATCATTGTTATTAGATCAGACCAGCTGACATTGACGGGGCAGCAGTGACTACAAAGAAATATATGTAGTGATCTAACGGTAGCATACAGTGAGAGTAAAAGAAAACTATCTGATATATAAACTAATAGATATTTAGGCCACATTGGCTTTCATTCATAGCAATTATTACTCATTTATTTTACGTCTTTCAACCTCCTTGGTGGTGGTTATCTCGACGTAGCAATTATAGCTCAATTCTGCTCTTAATAGCTTGATCTCTGGTCAAGTGTGGGTCAAGTGGTCAGGGGATTCTGCATTATTATTCAGTATGGTATAGACAAAGAGACTACATGTATTTGATATTCTTCTCTTGATCATCATCGTTTCTTTTGACTGTAGTTTCGGAGCACTTGAGAGGACTTGAGTGGGTCATGTGACCCTTGATTTCTGTTCTTCTCTTCTGTTCAAGAGGATTTCAAAGGGTTGAGAGATAATTTCAAACTGGGGTGATAAACCCCAAGTTCAAGTGACATGGTGAGAAATATCACAGCGCAATGATGAGTCCCTAAAAACGCCGGACTGTCCTGCGACCGACAGTTCTCAGCCACACAATACACCATTGTTTACATACTGAATAGACCCTCTCAAGCGTTCTATGATGTCACGCCCAGTTTACGTCAGCTGCAGAAACAGAGCGGTCCAAACGATCCCATCTCTTTAATTGTTAAAATCTCAAATTTAAGAAGCCATTGGCTTCTAATTTGTATGTCAGTGGGTTTACAATAACCATAACATTTCATCTGAGGTAAAAACAAAAAGAAACTTGACACAACAAAATATTGTTGCACTCTTCCTTTAATGGTCTTGAAACAAAAAAATTGAACTCCATACTTTATTAACAGCCATTTCTACATTAATTTCAGAGGTGAACATTATTTAGAATCTTTGCTGTAAATATATGATCCAACAATTTCCTTGCTTTCAGCAGAGCTAAAGAAAGTCTTCCTTTTGTATTTGGCAAAGGTCAGTGATAATAATTAACATCATCAATAAAAAGTTAACTGGAAAATGATTAACACAAGTGGTCAGGAGCTGTTCAGTGTTACTGTTGATGTTCATGTTGTTGGTGTCAAAGACAAGTTTTGTCACATTATAACAAAGAAAATGGAAGTGTCACAATTTTCTTTATTACAACAACACTTAAGTAGGAAATTAGATTGAAATGAGATGTAATTATTTCATTGCTCATTAACTTCCAAGTTATATCCTAGAGTTTATACAGACATATGGACATCAGTGATAGAGCAGCTGGTTGCTGTTCAGAAGAGAGGAAATAAAGTGAATACAGAATTTAATCACATGATTCTATTTGCAGCATATATTACACCCTGAAAAATTCATTGTTAAAACATTGGTCCTCATTCATAATGAAGGATCTATGCCATCATCAGTGAATGAACTGATCAAATCAAATGGTTGTTTAATTTATTCATGATGGTGCTGACAAACATGTAGGCTATATATAAGTTGTACATACAATATTATATCCATCATATTCATGATATAGAGCACCTTGTTGAAAGTTCGTTGTTATTTCAATGCTACTCTCCAGAAAATATTGTCAGAGTTTGTTTTGGACATGTACAGATATACCCAGTCTGAAAAAACACAGATGATTCCATTATGGAGACCACCAAAGGAGGTCACCATGGCTGTGTGGCTAGGCGTCTGCTACTCAGTGAAAAAGTCACATCGTGGATGTTGCAGTTTCGAATTTCAGATCCTACCATCAGGCAAGAGAAGGATTTGAAGATTGGCTCCTGCACTTTTTTCAGTGACACAACGGTCTTTTGGCTGCTTGGGTAGAGAAGCCCGATATCTAAGCTTTTTGGATAAGGATGAATGTATTTTAGAGGTCCTTTGTGAATGTTATGCATGTTGCAGGACCCTTGGCAGTTCAAAATTGGGTGAAGAGTAGGCAGAGAGGCAAATTTCCAAATTCTAAAGTTGTGCCCACAAATATTCTCCTCACCAAAACCCGAGCAGACGATTAAAGCCATGATATTGAAAGACTACATACATTTAAAAAAAAATATGAGACACTTTTGTCAGCTATACGATCACTTGTCACGACTATATAATTTTCACTGCTCCGGATTAAAATCTAAGAAGACGTAAAGTGGCGAATCACAGAAATGACGATTTTGTCGCTCTCTAATATTAAAGTATCTTTGAGGTATCCTTTCCGTTTTGTTTCGTCTGCAACAGTACGTTGTAAGTGTTCACAAGTTACCGGCTCGAATGGTTCATTGTGTCTCTTTGCAGGAAGATTAGATCTAATCAGACTCATCACCAAGGTTCAACGTTTACTACTCGGCTATTGCCAGAACTGTCACGTAGAATCGGCTTTCCTATCTCGAAAAAACTTTTAAATAGATCTAGATCTAGATCTTTTACCTATGCATCGTCAGAATTGCCCCGAAATTTGTACCAAAACAGTAAAAATAATGTTTTAGTCTTTTGTTGCCTGTGGTAGAGCAGGTCTTAGTTTATCTATGAAATATTGGACTGGAAATATTGTCTAGATCTAGATCTGAAAGGAAAATTTTCAGTGTTTTTATTTCTTGGTTTGTTTTTCCTAAGCTGCAGAATGGAATTGACTTACCCTGACTTATCTTATATTAATGCTTACAACAAAGACATAATGAAGTGAATAGAATGATGCAAATTATTAATTATGCCCAAATTAATTGCTGGACATATATCAGGGAGCTTATTTAGGATATCACTTTTAAAGAGAAGGCACTCAGTGCCATCCAAAAGAAGGACCAGAGAATTCAGTCATTCTATTTCCACAATGTTATCTTTAATCTTAGTGGGTCAAGTTTCATAATATTTAGAGATATCATTCCTGTGCATCTCTTCTACATTATACCAAAGTCAGCATTTATAGCAAATTTTCTCTGGGTTATTTTATGCCAGAAATTTATAACATATATATAGATCCATATTATGTGAACTCAAAAACAAAATAAATTCAGCTTTTATCAGATGTAGGCCAAAACATTAACCAGCGATCCACACCATTTGAAGGATATAAGCAAATGTGGGCAATAAATGGAACTGAAAAGAAATACAAATTTTCACCCTCTAGTATCTCACAGATGTATTTATAAGCATTCCATCATTATCTAGGTGGAAATTCATCTTTTCAGTAGCACAGCTTAGGCCTGTTGCTGCCTCAACTATTTTAACAATAATTCTTCAATGCTGTCACATATACTGACCATCTGAAATTGACCATAAATTTGAGAAAGGGTGGTGATTTCTGAACATCATATTTGCACCATAACTTGAGAAAGGATGGTGATTTCTGAACATCATATTTGCAGACATCAACTTATAGCTATCATAATGAGTTTATCAATAGAAAGTATTTTAAATGAACATGTATTGCTTCAGTTGCCATCCCTGCTATATGAGATCATTACTGGGCAGCAGATTCCTTGCACGGGTTATGCATGCTTCCATCTATCCCCAAGTCCCAAACGGTGTATCAAGATCTCCATATTTCCTCTCATTAGCTCTGTTCAATTTCTTGTTTCTCTGATCTCGGAATTGGCATAGATCTGTTATGATGTTGTTTTTTTTTTTTCATGTAGTTAAGCAGTAAGTTTCGCTGAAGCTAAGCAGGATATAGTCTATGCTGGTGGTTGAGAAATTAGTCTTTGTTTTGTTTTAAAAATTGTTTCCTGTGAGGATGAGGAAGTAAATAGAAAAGAACTGGCATGGACTGAAAAATTGGTTGATATACCAGTAGCCTCAAGCTATAAAATTATAAAAGGTTGAACTCAGTGATGCAAACTTTAGTGACGTTATGTCTTATTTCGTCTTTCAACCTCATACAGGTGGTTATCTTGTAGTGGGGTTGTAACCATATGGTAATGATGGAGAAATGTAAATTGCACCAGATTTGTTGTAGGGTTAAGTAAGAAACACAGTCATGGTAGGGTTTTTCATTGAATACTGACCTAAACAGAGAACCAGTAATGCCTTTCCACAATAATCATTTGCTTCATGTTACATACTCTGATTTTCTGCCAGGAGCATCCATTCCTCCTTCTCCTGTTCTTTCAGTCTTACCATAATAAACAATCATTATGTTGACAAGTAAGCTAAATGATTTTATGTTGATCTGGACTTTGGACAGTAATTCAGAGATACAAGAGATGATATAATCTTTAGCTGTGTCTAATTCACACTTTGAGCAACATCTGACTGCATTGATCAAATATAAAGGAAATATATAGCATCTTGTAGTACTAGTGCTGGGCTGATGTTGTCTCATGTCTCCCAAGCACAGTGAAGTTTTATTCAGATTCTTGAATAGTCAGTCCCAAATGAAATTTAGTGGCCTAGGATAGTTCCCGCATGAAATTTTTAGACAAATGCCATTTCTCCACAGGACAGTGACTGGATTAAATTTGAAGTGATCAACTAGAATGCATATATTTAAACTGCAGAAGCATAGTTTTGTGCTACTCCTGTTTTTCATACTACTTGTCCTTGTCACATTCGTTGAAACAACACTTTCCAAGAGTGACAGAGGCAAGAAGAAAAAGGAAACAAAGGTAATCATTTTGTTTGTTAAAGACATGAAATATGAAATGGCTACTTTTAGTGCAACTACATATATTAATTTATTATTATATATACACATATATATTTCTTAAAATTATTAAATAATTAGTCATTGTGTTTTTTTGTTACAAGTGTTTTCTGATTCTGCTTTTAAAAGATGCCACAATTCATTTATGAAAACAAAAAATATCTAGCCTGTGTTCAGTTAGTAAATTGTCTGCACCTCAAAATTTTTATAATTTTATTCAGATTTCTTTCCTAACTCATCAGAAGTTTAGCTGAAGATGTAAGGAATGTATGTTCTCTGTGTTTGCGGTGGTGTGATGTAGAATGATAGCTTGACATGGAAAGGATGACTTGATGAGACTGATAAAATTAATGAACTGTTGATAAGGCCACACCAGTTTAAAATAGCTCTGCTTTATATTCTAACCCAGGTGGAAGTTGCAGACAGTAACGTAGTGGACAGAGGCCTTGTGACAACCAATCTGAAGGTGAAAGACATAATCAAAGAACATGCATTGTATTTTGACAGAGACAGAGAGGTGAAGAATTTTGAAGGAGAGACATTGGCTTATGTTACACCTGTAAGTATTCCTACTGAAATCTGTATTGTGACCTGAGTACTGGTTTATTTTATAATTATATCCACATTTCACAGAATCTTGTCTAAAGTCTCCACAACTTTTTCTATATCACCCATTCAACTTAAAGGATAATATCTCATGATCTGTACCATTAGAAACATGCTACCAAAAGTGACTACCATTTGTAAATCTAAAGATAAAAATTTCTATCCCCACTCTTTAAGCTGTTTAGCCATGTCGATCCAGTGCTTGTTTATTTTATGTACAAAATATCCCTGAAATGTGATTGGTTACTGTGGCTGTAGACTATAATAGAATATACAAGTGCTCAAAGACTGTCTTTTACATTGGAAATAGAATAATTTAGCATGTCAATAACACTATGAAGAGAAATAACCCTTAAAATGGATACCATGAAAAGGTACCTTATGTGTCTCGCTTCCTTCATGGAAAAATCTTCGAAAATCCTAGAATTGGAGACAGAAGAAACAAGCACAGAGGTCATGAAATGTCGCTCTTGTACATAAATTGCATATCTATTCATAATGAATTTTCGAATGACTATAGAATGAAATGAAAACAAAATGCCTTGTGTATGTTGACTACTGATATGTTGTATTGTTTGCTTCAGTGAACTATTTATTCCCTTCTTCTTCTTCAATTTTTAGTGGAACAATCATGGATATGATGTTGCCAAATTGTTTGGCTCAAAATTTAACTATGTGTCACCAGTGTGGCTCCAAGTGAAGAGACAGGCTGGAGGTGCTTACGTGATACAGGGCACACATGATGTTGACAAAGGTGAAAATAATGTGAAAAGAATAAAAAGTGCATTGAAAATACTTGAATGAGAGCTCAGTGTGAATCAGTTGATACGAAAAAAATGTGTGTTCCCAACTTTTTCTTTTTTGTACATAGCAAATAGTCTGTATGTAGTGAAGGATTTCTGTTTTCTGTGGAAAATGTTTAAAAAAAAAACACAGGAGATCATTCTCTTCAGTGGACAATAGATCTGTGTAGAGAAGCAGTTGCCTTTTTCTTTTTAAATTGATTCTGATTATGAGTTGAAAAATAGTGTGACTGTTTTCTTCACTTGTGATAGTTTTGAATTTAAATTAGCATCTCATTCAGTTTAAATTTCTTCCCTAGGCTGGATTAATGCAGTTGTACAAGGACGTAAAACACATATGGGTGAGTAAACAAAGACTGATATAGTGCATGATTTTTGCAAAGAACAGGTTTTGTAAATTAAAAAAGAAATGAAATGCTTTATAAATGTGAGGACAAAGAAAGAACACCAACAAAAATTATGTCGGTCGTTGTGTCATTCACTCGAATGTTCTCAACTCTATATTGCAAAAAAATGCAATAGAATAGATCTGCCAATGGACGTGATTCTAATAGATCAGCCTTAGTTATACTGCTCAGTAGAAATGCATTTTGACATAGGTTTGCCACTAAGATTTTAGTTAACATTCAAAGCATTTCATAGAGGTTGTATTCCACAGGCTTACTACACTCTAACACGGTTAAAATGAAATTTGCGGGGAATGGAAATCATTTTCGTTCTATCGCTAGTTTGTTGTATCCGAAGAGGCTA
>JBCEWB010187377.1:0-25013 GCA_039654565.1 Peronia peronii
GATAGATAGATAGATAGATAGATAGATAGATAGATAGATAGATAGATAGATAGATAGATAGATAGGTAGTAGGTAGGTAGGTAGGTAGGTAGGTAGGTAGGTAGGTAGGTAGGTAGGTAGGTAGGTAGGTAGGTAAATAGGTAGGTAGGTAGGTAGGTAGGTAGACGGAAAGATAAATCCTTTACATACAACTTATCTTATCAGTGCAGCAAACAAATTATTGACAAAAGCCGCACAATAAAAAGGAGACATGCAGACTTCAACAGTTTCAAGTGGTATTTTCAAGAATCAAAACTGTACATCGAGAACAAAATGGTTTCCACAATTTAACAGGCAAGTCACTAACATTGGTTTTATGATGACAGCAGTGACGATTTTACAACATCAAAATCGGTGTCATTAATTTAACGGTGAAATCATTTAAGCGAGATAAAGTTTATAAACAGTCATTTCATAGACGTTGATTTAGTCAGTATTCAAATCAGAGATATATTGTGACGATTTTATAAATGATAATAATTTAACCCATAAGTTAGTGACATGAAATCAAACAACCAAATGGATGATATTGATAATCAAATCAATGACAGTAATATGCTAAATTTTAGTGATATTGATCTATAGACTAGGTTTTCTTACCCCAAACGTACTGCTGACTGTTGATATCCAACACAGGAGCAAGAAGCCATGGAATGTAGCGAATGTTGGACTTGACGTATGCATTGTTGACTTTAATTAATATTCACAATTTTGCCACTGTCGTCATTCTTCAGGAAGTAAAATTGTCACAATGCACATCCACCGAAGCACACGGTTACTAAAAAACATAACCTGAAGCAAATATAGATAGAAAGAAATAATAATACATATACTAGTTTTAAAAAAAATAACAGCTAACAGAACAAGGGTAAACAAATTCGTTAATTAGAAATTCGATCAACTTAAGCACCAATCGCGACACCTCAGACAACTTGTATAAAACATTATAAACACTCCGAATCCCGATAGTTAGGCATAAACATCCAGGACTAGTAAGCATTGGATTTGCACATTGACCAGTTTATCTCTTTAGCCATTTGTAAGTAAAACGTGAACAATTGCAGTGATAGCGGATAGATCGCTAACAGCGAGTTCTTTGAAATCTGTCAAAAACATTTTGGGCTAGGACGAACTAAATCGTTAATGTAGTATCGTGACAAACGCTTGACTTGACTTGCTTACTTCTGTTTCTTAAAGACGTCAAGTAAAGAACAAATATGTCTCTTTCTTTGATAGCGGCAGGTAAATAAAATACCTGGTTCTTAGCAGGCCTTGCACATTGTGTTATCAAAAAGCGACAAATGGTGTCTTCTTTATGTTTTATAGGAATGTCCCCTTATTATAATAAGCAAGATAGTTAAATATCTTGTACGCGATATGTTTCACTGTGATTTAGAATGTGTAAACGTTATTATTATAGTATGACATCAGCTGGATATTGTCTATAAATACAACAATGTGACAGACATCTCCGAGAAGATGAGATAGGTGTACGGGTATTTTCTACAAAAAACAATAGTAATTCTCTAAGTTGTAACGGGGGTTAACGAGTATTGACCACACATCGCAGTGGGCAAGTGTAATTTTGAAAGCAACAAGAAGCAGCCGATTAGTAGAGCAAGATGGCTATCAACAGATGGCAGAAAGGCTTATCGAACAAGTAACTGATAGAGCAGGTGGACCCACACTGAACTTTTCCTGTCACAAAAAAAGTAAATAGTTAGTTGTTTCTTTGTGTTTTTTGTTTCGTTTTTTTGTTGTTGTTGTTGTTGTTTATATAAGAAAGCCTTAAGGTTTAAGATTTCTTCTCAGGAAATGTCATTTTCAATCAAATTAGTCTACCATATCATTGTTTATTTGTTTTATCTATCTGTTTGTTTTACAAAAATTGATCAGACTCTAGTTTGAAAAAAAAAAAAGACTTTAAAGCAATATAGTTTATAATAATTTGAGATCAAACAATGCTGGAAACAGATTCACTGGAGACCCATGATATCAAAATGGTATCAGGCGGCAAAGATCCAGGAGAAAATGAAATCAACAGACATTCAAAAATGTCTAGGGAAGTATGGAACAGAATCCAACATTCAAATGTTAATTAAGTTGAAGAACATCCAGGTTTGGGAAGCGTTCCACCAACTATAATGAATGAAGTTGATTAAAATAAGGAACCTTGTGACATCCATCATTGCCTGAGCAGAGAGAATTTCTTTTTTTAATGTTTAGTGTTTTAATGATACCAAATATGACCATTTCTAACCTTTATCTCTCATTATTACCTGGATGTATGGCATTGCAACTTATTCTCATTTGAACACTTCTACAGTGATGGCTATATTGCACTTCCTCGTTTTTGTTACTTTGTCCTGTTATTGCCTGAAACAACACGTTGACACCAAACACTCGAATTTCCCTCGGCTTCTTTATGGCACATACTAAATAATCAGTGGAAATTGAATCAGGATCACAGGCACATGCACAGAAAAGAATGATGCAGATTATCTATCTCATTAAAAAAAAAAGAAAAAAAAAGAAGTCGTTACCCTTCTTTCGTCCAAACGCTCCGTTTGCACATTTCATTGTACTTTCATACGCCAAGAAAAATCGGGTTTGAAATTGGAATATGGGTATATGTTTTCCATATCATACTGTTTACAAATACTGACTAAATTCAACTAAGTATGGATCTACATATGTACGGTAAGATGAAAAAAAAACCAAACAAACAATAACATGTATCCCAAATTGAGTAAGAAAATTATTTATCCTTACAGTGATTATGATTGACTTTAAAACAAGCAAATCTCTGTTGATTATCAGGGCGTCGTAGATAAATACAACATGAGGAAATAGGAAAGCCACTTCCAAGTTTGCAGACAGAAAACACTGAACAACCTTGGACCACAGCCTACACCTTGAGGAAATTCGCTTACGTGAGAGAGAAACGACGCACATGCCTTTATGGCTGGCAAATGGTTTGTCGCTTTCTTTTCCGCCCAAGTTTTATTCCAGAAAGTAAAAGTGGGTGGAGGTAAAAAAAAAAAATAATAATAATAAATAAAAGTTGGAGGCCGGGCGAAATTTAAACAAAGAAATTATAATAATATATTAAAGGGAGAGAGAGAGAGAGAGAAAGAGAGAGAGAGAGAAGAACGTTTGGCTGACAGGAATATGGTTAATTAGGCAAGGGTTGTGAAGAAGAGAGATGTTGAACTTTAAAGTACGATAGCTACTGGCACACGAGGGTTGTAATTGGGTAAACGAGCTGTGAGCCAAAATGTAATTCAATGATAACAGCTGCCATTTGACTCAACAACCTCCGTTCCACTGCCAACGGGCGGTAAGTAGTTCAGCACTAGCAGTCTAGCGGGTGGGTTTTGTTCTGGATAAGACAGTGAGGCAAAAAGACGGAGTGGTAGATTCAGAAAGAGGAAGGAAGCCAAGTTGATTGCATGGTTGTAAATTTCCATAGGTTTACGTGTCGACATGAGCTTGAGAAAATCAATGAATGATCAACACAGATTTGTTGTACAATACATAATAATAGTGTGACAGTGTGTGTCTGTGTGTAAATATAAATGTATGTGGTAACTAGCTTTTCATCATGTTTATGCAAGTTCTAATAAAGAACACAGTATTGGTAATGTGTAGTTGTGTTTGTTATGCTATGTCTTATACCATGTCGTTTAATTTCGGATGCTGTTAACATCAGCCACATAGCATTACTTATAGTCACTTCTATTCCAAAATTTGACCTGGGAAGGGAATTACCAGTCTTTAACTTTTAAAGTGGTACTATAAGAAGAGACTTTACTCTTACAACTATGGCCACTGTCATTATTATAGAAAACCGAATAGGGGAATAACTGGATTTCCTTTAACTCAATAAGAAAGAAAAAACAAACAAAAACACGCAGGGGGAGGATAACACAATTTTCTTTCACTCACATAAAAAAGAAGAAAGAAAAGTTTGTTAATAGATCAGTAATCAAATGAATAAATGAATGAATAAATAAATAAATAATTAAATAAATAAATAAATGGGCTGCTATAAAAATATCATACCAAAGATCTTTAACATACCTTAATTTACGATCACACGAATATGAATGTGACATAATGTTATCAATCAATGCCATTGAATGTCGACCACCTTAATCAGTTCATCAATACGAAGTTTTGTCCCCGTCTCCCAAAACTTTGTGGTGGATAGGATGTAGACGAGAGAGCGAGAATTCTCAGTGACAGGAAATGCCTGTGTAATCGTTCAGTTATTGCGCGATTCTTTACATCCACTTTATTTTTCAGCCGCGGCTGCTCCATCAATCAAACAAGAGAAAACAAGCAATTAAGTGACAAATAAAAGGAACGGAGAAAGAACACCGAGAACGCAATCAACAAAGTCAATTAGATAAGATGTACGAAACGAGTCTACCTTCTCCATGCGCGGTGGAGGCAGTGTTAGATTATTAGAAATGTAGAGGAAGGGTGAGTACATGTAATATGGTGATCGCGATAGTCTTTCAGACAGAAGATCTGCCAGGTCAATAAGGGGAAAAAATGAAAAGAGAAGAAAAGGGATAAGGCTGCAAAGATCTTATGCACATTGGACATTTCTGACTCAGTAATACGAATTCAAGGTGTCAAGACGTGCAAAATTTAATTATGACCAGTTTGTCGAAAAGTGGTATATATTGCTTAGATCATACTTTTTCCTTAACTCTCTTCCCCCCCCCCCCCCCCTATTTTTTTTATCCCATTTCCCCTCCCCCCTTTCCCTCTTTCCAAAAGCTGTGTTAACGAGAGAGAGAGAGAGAGAGAAAGAGAGAGAGAGAGACAGACAGACAGACAGACAGAGACACAGAGAGAGAGAGAGAGACAGGAAACAAAAAGTTTGGTTAGGACTTCCAATCAGTTCTTCTTGTACTAAACTGTCCTTTACCCAATCGTGCCAAATAGACACACCTAGTGTTTTTTTTGTTTAAATGACGTTAAGATCAGGGTCTGCGGATACTATAGTGATAGTAATGATGGATTTATAAAAGTCTCTGTTGTGAAATTCCAAACAAACTTAAGAACCGTGGGTTTACTTTCCAAACACATCTATGGGTCTCATACCAACAGAAAACCTGAGAACATCAGTAGTGCCGGCAGTTCTCTCCTGCTGCTTGTACTAATGAGCTAAATCATTTTCCTTAGTTGGGCACAGGAAGTATAAACAAAGGAAGTAAAGACAGAAAAAACATTTTTTTTCTTCTTTTTTTTTTTAGCTATAAAACAAACAAACAATAAAAGTGAAAAAAAAATTACAAGAACAATTTAAAAACATTATTTTCTTTTTCTAAATATTCTGTGTGAATGTTCCAAACAAAGCAAAAGCGATTTTCACTTCCTCTTTGCAATCTCATTTACCGGTATTTCTCATGTGCCTAGCAACGGAAATACTTTGGGTGACTGAATAAATGGCACCTGTACATCTAATGAAGATACATACTCTTTGAAAGGATTCTTCATTTTGCTAAATGTAATTTAATTTTCCTTGCTGACTCAGTGATGATGGCATTTGAAAAACATGCCCGATCTACTGAGTCTGCATACTAATACATGCAGGACAAGACCATTATTCTACTACGTGCCATTTCCTGGACACCGTCTGGGATGTAAACAGGTACATGTACTATAATGTAGGGAAAATTACTTTTTTTTTTTTTTGTCGTTGTGAAATTCATCAATGGAAAATTCTGAGGCAAAAAAAAAAAATCGTTATAGGCCTATAATAAAACATTCTTTTTCACAATTTTTTCCCGTATGTTTTCAATAAAAACAACTAAAGTGCTTTTTTTTCTTTCCGTGTATGGCTTGTTTTTATCCCTTGTGCCCATGTTACTGGGAAATGATCTGGCCGACTGAAATCAAGAAGGACTTTAATAAAGAACAGGGCATTTGCTGCAGGTACTCATGAACAAGTAATCATGAGCATTACAGAAAAAAATAATAAGTTCTGAGATCAACGGTAGACTTACCAAGCTGAGACAATGTTCCTTGGGTCTGTATTGTTCTGATGCTATTCGTGATATTTTTTTCTGCATGGAAATATGAATATACCTTAGGTGTTTCATCAGTTTTGAATGCAATGTCCTTTTGAGAACAAATAAAGTTTATCTTATAATTCTTTAACTATAATAATAATTAAAAAAAGCACTGTTGGGTGTGTTAAACATGATTTTTTTTTCTATGAGAAACGTTTTTTCCTCGATTTTTTTCAAATAAGTTTTTTTTTGTTTTGTTAGTATACCTCAGTTACTTCTTCTGTCCTAAATAAGTGTTGGGCTGTATTTGAAATTAAATAACTCAAAGTACATGTATAATAATTTCTTCTTCTGTTTTTTTTAATTTTCTGTAATGGGATTAATATTGTCAGCTGATTTGAGAGCTGCAGTGAATCTTTTGTTTGTTCCTCATATAAATACAGTCATATATCCTTCCAGTGCCTGCAAAACATTTTTGATTTGGTCACTTGTCAGATATACCATTGCCGATCTATCTCATAAAGTTACAGATATATTTCCATATCTGGCAAAGCAAACATGCCATGGCTATTCTCACCAGAGAGACTTGGTAAAAAGAGAAACTACAATTCTGAGTGTCCACTTCCTCAGTTTCATTGCCTATTTGTTTGCTCACTCATTCACCATCTAATTACCAACACAGCAAACTGATAGGAAATTGGTACAAAAAATATTTTATTAACATGGGTATTATTTGTGGACATAATATCTTATACTCTGTATATAAATGAAGCAGATATTGCATAAAATACTTGGAATGTCTTTCATGTGATCCAATCTACAAATGACTATGTTCTGAGAAATGGAAAGGTTGCAAGTCATCTAGACCATCTAGAGTTGGGCCTGAGTAGATCCTTTTCACAACTCTGGATACCAAATCAGCATGGCCACATGTGACTGCTTGAAAAACACTGATCTGTGAGAGCAATAAAATCAGTGTTTCTATAGCTCCCTTAGTCTCATGCTCTCCAACTTACTGAACATAAATTTTTTTTTTTTAAAAAGCAAGAACAAACACAAAACAATGCATATGATAACAACAGTCCTCAGATGCTCAAGTCTGTTACATTTATCCACATAAATAACAAAATATAACAGTATGGAGATCAGAGCTCCATATATCCTTAAGCCATAACAAAAAATGGATAAACTGCAACTGCAAGAAAAATACAATGCCAATATAGACTTTCTTGGTAATGCAACAATATTAATTTTCCAAATCTGGTTTTGGGTGGTGATTTTCCCACTATCCTGACAAACTCTTTTGTTTTTGATCTGTGAGTACTGTTACCTAAAGGCATACCTGAAATCAGCAAGTTGGACAAATTTCAATTATTAACAAAAGGTCGATCAAGTAAACACTGCTGACCCATGCCATCTCCTCATTGGCTCAAACTTCAAAATGGTCAAGAAGCTGCCCAGGCATTTACCTGCAATTACAAAAACATCTATAGGGGCACATTCCAACAGCACTGTCTCCTCTGACTATCCATGTCAAGACGAAGGAAAAGAGAAAGGAACAAAAAAAAAAAAAAACACTGAGCGACCTGGTACATGGCACTTAGTGATATGTCATATGTCCAATGTGACAAAAACGAATATTTGTGAGAACATCACAGTATATTTCAAACAAATACGTTAGATATTTTGTTTGTAAGGTAAGCAAACAAGACAATCATTCAAACAGATCAAGATTTATCACCACACGAAATGAAATAAGGAATGATGTCAGGAACTAGTGATTTGTTCTGCTGCAGTTTCTGCACAATGGCAACAATTTACCAGAGTCATGAGATTTGTCTTGATCTGATTGACATTTGGTAAAAATATTAAATTGACAGGCAACTCCGGAAAGTAGTTTTTCTTTTCTTTTTTGATAGCAACGTTACTGATTACCTGAACCAGTATGAAGAATATCTTAATTACTATTTCATAAACTGTTTGGATTATAGAGAAAAACTGAACTTGACACCTAAAAAGCATGCCTGCCTTTATTCATTCTTGATAGACCTCCACATCTAATGACGGAGGGAAACCAATAATGTACTATACATGTAACATGTGATCTGTCAATTAATAGGAAACAGCTGACAATAAAACAGTGGAATTATAGGATCCAGCATTATGAAGGCCATAGAAGGCCATGGCTTTTCCCTTTCCATTCAGTTATTGCTGTTATCTGATACCTTGTCTGCAAACAATACTTACATATGATATTTTCATTCTACACACACCTCCACTTTCAATGAGGATAGTTTATAAAATGTAACAAACAATGCAAACATCTACTAATGCTATGCCATTGAACATAAATCCAAATTATTTGCTCCAAGAGCAGCAGAATATCGGTTATTTTCATTCACCACAGAAAATTCAGTTTACACTAAATTATATATCAAATGCTTAATTCACTATCTTAGCAGTTTTTGCACACAGAAGAATGATGTGAATAAATGCCTCATGAAAGACTGCCTAAAATGAAAAGAAGCACAGAAGCATGGAAAAGCAACAAGGATATATGCCATGCAGGCAACATGAGAGGGAGAAAGTGCATGGAAAATAATTAACAGTTCAAACCTTACAAGAAGGTGATTACAAACTGGAATGAACATAATAGCTGTTGGAATCTCACTTCTCTACCACTTACATTCAGATGATTTGTTATTTATTCTGTTATACACACCATTCAGTTACAACTATTCCATGTTTTTGTGATATGTATGTGGAATACTAACAATGCATTGAAAACAAAGCAAAAAAAACACGTTTTAATTGTACTAACCTGCAGTCATAAAGACAAACATGATCAAACAAAGAGCAGGATTCATCGCAGAATGGTTTATTCACACTCTTTCATATCAAAATAATATAAAGCACCTTGACTTTTATACATTTTATTATTATGGCTATTATTGTTTTAAATGCATAATAAAACCTCAATCTGAACAACAGAGAATATAAATATGTCGTGAGTATGCTGAAACAAACATAAATTAGAAAACAATCAAGATTTACAAAAGTGCAGTAAGACAAAAGTGGTTTAACAAATCAAAATCTAGGAGCACAACATTCCAACTTTACAGTCAAGGCTGAAGGAAGGTGAACTACTCAGCCTGGGCTGCAAAGTTTAATTGTTTTAATTGAAAGTAAAATTATCATTGCATGCCAGTCTCTAGATGTCTTGGAGAAACAAAATGTGGAAACAGATTTTGTGATTACTGTAGGAGTATCAGAGAGCACACTGAAGATGTCAACTTTATCTCCTTCCCTCCACCTCAGCCTGTTTTGTACCCACTGTGTCTTCAAACATATAATATACTTCCAGAACTATAATTTACCAGCCATACATTTTAGCTCAATTAGAAAACATTTGGAGACTAAGCATAACATGATATTATTTGATAATCAAAGACATTAGCCCTACCATTTTCATTCCCCCATGGCCAGTAGATAATTTGAAGAGGAGTCTAAAAGATATCAGATCAGAGCTCTAGAAATTTTTATAAATCTCATTTTGGCAGTGCAAGATGTTCTCCAATAGGTGTCATTATTAATCATCATTTTTCATTAACATAATTCATGAATATGAGAATAATTCTCAAATATTAAATATATTATAACAATATAGTTTATGAAGTTTGTAGTTTGTACAAGGCATAATAATATGATAATATTATCATAATAAAGAGCTGCTATTGAAACTACAGTGACACAAGAAATATGAAGTAAAGAAAAAAGTCAAAAAATGAAACTGAATGTGGCATCAGCCTTGTGAAAGGCAAGTGAATTTAGATTGGTATAAATTTTACGATGTCAAATCATGGATTGATATCCACTGGGTTGGTTAATTCCAAACAGCTAAATTAAGAGATCTGAACTATTTCAGATTATAAACTATTCTGACTGCTAAGCATCACAGTGGTGATTCCTAAAGAAAAAAAGTTTGCACACACATTTCCTTTACCGAAAAGATTATCTCAAAATAATGGGAAAGCATGGCACAAAAGATAAGTGAGTTGTTACACGTCTTCAAACTTCCAGAGACAATTGTTTATTTTTGGGGAAAAAAAAATTACAGCAGGACCATGTAGTTATAATAAAATCACTTGTCACCCCAGAATGAAGTGCCGAGCCTGCACATTTTCTGTCATGAAATTTGTCCATTTTGAATGTTGAAAAGCTATAGTAAGTTGTTGGATAATTTCAAAATGGAAAAAATAGGGACTTACACTGTGGCAACTGATATTTGACTTTGGGATTTCCATTTTTAACTGCCATCATTTCTGTGGTATCTTTGTTTTGTGATTGACACAGTTTTGTTGTTATGAGCATAGATATAAATGAGCATCCAAAATATTTAAGACAAAAATTTTTCTTTTACTTTCCTTTTTTTTTTTTAAATAAAGGATTCCAATTCTTATGAGATTAATTTTAAAAAAAAGAAATATATTACTGGAAAATCATGTTTTTCTTATGAGATTAATTTTTTAAAAAAGAAATATATTCAGGCAAAGTCATTTTTTCAATGGTTTTAAATGATTCTTGTGGTATCTTGATAAACATTGAAGTTTTGATCCTGTAGCATGCTAGCCTGCTACCACTTGCTTAGTGTACTGGAGAACAACGTGGAAGCTGAATGGTTGTCCTTAGTCCCAGGTGCTAGGTCTGTCAAGCCTGGATCGGCTGTGGGTCCTGTGGTCCCTGGCTTCAAAGCTGGTGTCTCGTGATCTGTGGCCATTGCCTCTATCATATAAAGACGGCTCTTGATCATAGAATTCCAGCATTTCTCCACCGTACATGGTAGGATCAGCCACTGGCATAAACCCTGGATTATACATGGCCAGTTTGTGTCCCATTTGATCTGAACCTGATGAAATACTGTGATTCTTCTTGGCATTCATCTTTTGTCGTCGGCTGCAAAAGAAGAAGGTAGAATAACTGATGCTATTAATGTGGCAAGTGAATCGAGGCAGGCAGATAAAATTAAGAAGAACACTACTGGTCTAGGCCGACCATTTAACAAATGCCAATAATGAAGTTGGATAACCAGAATAATTAACATGACTGCATACTATGTCTCACGACTCTTCCTCCCTCCCTTTTCTCTATGGTGTAAATGAAAGCTTTGCTGGTATGGGGACATATACAGTCACTGAATGACAAAATTTCATATAATGGTACCACAGCTTTGATTACTGTATATCCTCCTTTACACAAAAGAACTGATCTTTAACCAAAACTACAAATACATTGCATTACTGAAAAAAACAACTTCTTATAGCCAAAAGTACTTGAATGGGAAGAGCTGTCATAATCTTGCAATTTGTTTTCTTTGCTTCTTCTCATATCAGACCTACTGTACACAAATAATTATGTGTCAAGAAAGAGATCTGCCTTGGGGATTACCACACCCTACAATTAGCCTGCTGGCTGTCCCTCACTTCTGACTGCTCTTCACCACTCAATACAGTGGTCTCTGCCTAAGAGCCTGGTCACTAGCAGACAAACAATGTGAGCTCTTAGGTGGATTGAAAATATACTCAACCCACTTGACCCATTGTTCTGACTGCTATAACTAGTTGATTGTTACCATTAATTAAAATTTTATTTATGCAAATAAAAACAGCTTTTGCCCCTGTGTGTATGTGTGTACATTTTGTAATTACATCTAACAATTCTTACCTTTTTCTAGTGTATAATTTCATCAATAATGCCCATTGCAGCAATCAAAGGTCTTGGGAATTGGCACATAACATTATATTGCGATGATACCTTACTGATAATTGCATGTGATTCAAGTATTTATAATTAGCCAGAGTGATTGAAGAAGGAAAACCACTGACCAATCAGGAGGCTAAAATTATTCCTTCACTAAACACGAGTGATGTCCCAGGTGTAGTCAAACAAAAAAATAGTTATGAGCTAGTCAAAATAAGGCCTGATTGTGCAGTAATACATCATCATCACTTTCCCCTCCTCATATCCCTGTTTCCTCCATTCCTCTCCCCCCCTCCCTCACCTTTACTGCATTTCTAGCACTGTGCATTTCTTTCAAGCCGACAAACTGATGTGAAATTACACCATGAGTAATTGCGCATCTTGGCCAGACACCAGGATCTTTGGCAGTTTTTATTTGGGAGCGGGTTCTTAGAGGAGTAAATCACAGAGATAAAAATTGCATTTCGCAACAATGGGGAGTTCTTGAGCAGACCGGGATCACTGGCGGCGGGTACTTTGGCTGAGACCACTGTACTGTGTGCATTATTTCCCTCCAATGATAAAAGCAAATGAGATGCGACACGATGAAATCAGGTGCTCATCAAACTCAGGTGACCAGAGAAATCACATGTTTTTCAACAGTGAATGAATTTTTGACGCAATTCTTTTTTTTTCACAGAAACCTTCTGTAGCAATTTAAGTAAGCATTTCAGATTTAAATTTGCTGAAATAGATTGAGTAAGAGCCAAAATTCAGTGGCATGGCCTTGTAAGGATTAATAAGGTTTAACAAAAGTGATCAGCCATTTTCTCATGAAATTCAACTGCAGCAACAGGTCACCCCAATCATGTTTGATTGCCAATATGGCGACTCCTACTTTAGATAGAACAACAATTTTTTTCACACACAGAAAGGGAAATGCAACTTCCCAGTGATACCAATAACTCCATATGTTCAAAATTTGACGAGAGCCTGATTTCATTGTGTCACATCTAAAATGTTCAATGCATATTTATGATATTCAACAAATACATGTTTCTTTTTCCAGCCAAGACACATGACTTCTTCAGGAAAAGGAGCATTTGTTATGCCTGTTTTTACTCACAAAAATGTGGACAGCATTTTCATTTAAACAAAATTCTCTGAAGCCTGAATATTAAATATTCTGCTGATAAAGCATTCAGTCATAGTGTCTTGATGTCATTATTGAGTTTGACACTACCAGGGTGGCAACGATTACTTTCGAGTGCATAATTACTCATGTCAGAGCCTGTGCTGCAAACAACTGCCTTATCCACCAAAGATGTGAACACTATCCACTGTGTTGACAGCAGTGAATGGGCTATTTTAAAATTTATTTTGTGTAACTATTTTGACATTTTCAACGTTTGACTACTGATTCTAATAAACATTTCTATATGACAGAAAATGCACTTCTGGGGAGATACAGAGTGTCCTAATATCAAAATTAATTTTGCATTGTTTGTTTTTTGGTTTGTTTGCATTGTTTTTTTTGTTTTTTTTTTTATCATGCTCTTGCATGAATTTAAAATAAGAAGAGAGGCAGAGAAATCATCAAAGGAATGCTGAAATTGTGAGACAAATAGAGTAACCCCTATGACTGAACCCATGGTTTTTGTTTTCTGTCCACATTCTCATTCACAACAATAAAAATGTACTCACTTATAAGCTAAAATGCCAAAGATAAGCAGGACTAACAACAGAAAAGCTCCAACTCCAACAGAAACTCCAACTACAACATCAAGTTTGCTATCATCATCTGAAAATAATATTGTATCAAAAGAAAAAATTAATGCTTTCCCTGGACATTTTTGTTGTTAAAAAGAGATTTTCCACAGTGTAGCTGAGTCACAACCAGCTCTGTAAACAGCTGTATAGCTCTTACCCTTTCCTGTAAACTTGGTTATGAAACTTGAAGACACTTGCAAAGGAAGGCTTGGACTAGATATTACAAGAATATTTAATCCTTTGTTGAGCAAGTTATCATTCTGCTAGAAGAGATATGAACATATGCACTTTGTAAGGAAAGTTTGACACACCAAAGGGTTTTTCATGATTTTCAGTGAATCCAGTCATCTTAAGAACTTGTGCTTCCAATTACATTAAAATGGACACTACAGTTAGGATTGTGTCATTTGAAGCTCCCAAAACTACTCTTTCCAAGAATTCCTTAATTCCGAAGGACAAGGCAAAGAGGTGGACATAATGTATTTAAGATGCTGTGATAGATGATAGACTGTCTGCTAACTTGTTTGATAATTTGTTAAGAAATCTGAAGACTACCTGTCTGGGCTCGAACTGTGCAGTCAATGCCTGAGTATTTACCAGTGCATACACATCTGGATATGCCCATGTCCTTTTCACATGTGCCCTCATTTTGACAGAAGTTTGGGTCAAAACCACATGGGCCTGAAAACAGAAACGGATACCATGTTTTTACAGTAAGAAATGGAAATGATCCAAACACAGTTACTGAAAAAAGATCAACAGGATTTTCTTTCTTTCTTTTTTTTTTTTTTTGAGATGGTGTGTTCAAAGAAATTAAGATAAAAATAAGCACTGACAACGACCAGTATAGTTATACATACTGGTCATGCCAGACACAGAATCATTAACATTTATGGGCCACAAAATAAGTATGCTACACACTTTTCCTGACTAATTAAATGTAGTTAAAATCAGTAGCAGGCAGCTTTCTTTTAATTATATAATGCAATAAAATCAAACTTTCTTACACTGACTTATCATTCTTGGCATAGTCAGTGTTTGTCCGTTATTCATTTTCAAAACAGTACAATCATTTCGCTTCAAAAGTTTATCCCTTCAATAAAAATTGTCCTTTCTCTTCCAAAATTTTTGCCTAAACAATTATGGTGACGTTCATTCTCATTTCAAAACTGTACAATAATTTCTTTACATCTGAAATTAATAAAACAATGAACAAACCCCACAAAAATTAACAGACAGCAATCATATTCTATATGGTTTAAAAACTGGTGACATTATGGAATGTACACAAACTGAAAATCTGTTTCTGATTTTAAACAAAATTCCCCTTATATCAGCAACAAGTGTTAGGCACACCATGATAATCACGTACCATCACAGCCAGTCGATGACGCTGTCTTTTTGTTTGCTGTGGTTTGTCCTGTTGGACACTCTATGCATCTTTCACTGACTGGAGAATGTGAGTAACTGCCTTTAGGACAGTCTCTGCACATTCCAGCATCAGAGAACTGCCCTGCATCACACTGTCCTGAAAACAAACAAAATAAGGATATCCACTTAGACACACTGAGAGCTGACATGTCAAAGTGAAAGCTCAAAGGAAACAGAAAAACAAAACAATTAATTGCTTGTCCAGCTAGTAGGCCCAGGAACTAGGATTCAGCTTTAAAGCATGTGAGTCATTGTATTCAAACAAACATTGTATCCATTTCTTTTCTTTTTCACACTTACCTAAATCTTAAATTACGGTGTTCTGTCACGAGCCACAGTAATGACATTTTTGGATTGTCAACCACCAAGGAAATATTTGAACCACAGTTATTTCCAGTGGATGCAGAAGATGTACTTAAAAGTTGAAACATCAAAGAAACTGGGAAAGGTGAGATTCAGTTGTTGCAGTCCTCACCTTTCCAGCACAAAAAGTTTCAGTGACATTTCATTTTGTATTTCTGGCTAAAAAACAGCATGATGAGCAAATTAATTAATTTAATTAGGCCCAAAGCCTAACAAACTTTTTTTCCCCCAAGTACCCTGAGAATTTGGGGGGGTGGGGGGGAGGGGGGGGGGGGCAAAGAGGGGGGAGGGATCTTTCAAAAAAGGACCAAAAAAATTCTTCTTTTTGAAAGAAATTTTGTGAAATCTTATATGAAACATATGGACATTTGATTCTACTTGATCATTCTACTCTACACAGTAAAGTACACTAATGCTGACCAAAAAATACATGTATACCAGGAAAAACAGACATGCACTACCCAACAAAAATTCATAATGGAGCAGTAACTGTTGGCTGAAATGAAATGAAATAAGGATAGTTCTAAAGGGAAATGACTAGTTATTCAGTGAAAAATCAATAACTATATACAATGCAATGCTTGGCTACGAGTGGACAAGCGATTAGAAAATTGCAAGGGTGTGACATTTGACTTGAGTCAGTGTGTGGGAAACATTGCAACAGAAGCAATGCTAGAGTTTAGTAGATAATCTGTGGTCAAGGCACAGGAAAGAGTGAACAATTGAAAAATGAAAACCAGGCAAAAGGAAACACAAAAGTGCTAAATCACTCAGAAAGACAAAAATTGTTCATTACCACCAAAAAAAAAAAAAAAAATCATGGAAACAAATGACACCCTATACTATTTTTCAAGAGAAACACATTCATCCATCACAACATAAAAAAATAATAACAGAAAAAGAAAAATGAACTCAGAACAAGAAAACAACAATAAAACTCTAACAATTTTAAATGAAGTTACATCTGGAATACTGTTAGTTACATACTGTCAAAATCAATACTGTTGAAAGACTTACTGCATCCACCATTGTCAGGCACACTCCCTGAACCACACTGAACACTGTATGGTTCAATGGCAACAATTTCCAATCCATTGTCATCCTGATGAATAAAAATTAAGAAATTGATTGGGATGGGATGGAGGGGAAGGAGTACGAGATATCACTGTTATACACAGTTAATTAAATTAATTCTGTATTGCATTTCTACCAAAAGAATGACCAAAAAATGATTTAATTATAATAATTATGTGTTTGGAAAAATTTGGATAGTTTAAGAGACATACAACATTCAATAAAATCTCTGCTGGAAGCAAAAAACCTATGTATAATATATAAATGTGACAGAAAACATTGCAGGGACATCATTTCTGCCTCAACCAAGAAATTTCCACAAACCAAGATCATACAGTGGTCTCTGTCTAAGAATCAGAACAACAGAAGTAAAAAAAAAAGTGGAGGGTTTTCATATGGACTGAACGGAAATGCAGCTCATTTGACCACTATCTCAATGACTTTGGCATCGGCAGTTAGCAGCACATATCTCTGTGTGTTTTGTCATTCACAGTCCTGGACTTTCTTGGTTCATATTGTCATTGACAATGCCAGCTCTTTAAACATCAACAAAATTGTTGAATGAGAATATATGGGTTTGTTGTCTGAAGAGAAAATAGTGATTTTTCCCCATGGAAAATCACACATGAATGACTCATGAATAGGTTAGGCTGGGCATAAAATTAACGTCACTACCTGAAGTCCAATGATAAAAAACTGACCACTCAGTAAGCTATGTGAACACTCCTCCATATACCAAACCAATCATGGGGTGCCCCCTGGCTATGATGAAATGATCACAGTCTGATTCATGTATTAACTGACTAAGCATTAAAAATGTTACATCTTATCTCTTCTCTTTCCCTCCTCATTCTTCTCCTTGCTCCTCCCTCTCCCCTGTTTTACTGTACACCTGGCTTTATATGTTTCCCACAAATGAACAATCAAATGTGAAGTTACATCATGATGGTTCGGTCCACAAGGTACATTTTGGGCAAATTGAGTTATTGATACAGTGTGAACGAGTGATCTCTCAGCTATCTTTTGACATCAGTTTCATTGCTCAATGATGTTATTTGATGGAATTATAAGCATCTAAAGCTATTGCACATGGTTGTCAAAAGAAATTAAACATTCTGAGAAATTCCCTTTCAAAGTTTGTGTTATCTCCTTAGCAACGGACCCTACATTTTTAAAAGTGATTTTTACCTAGTTTTCAAGTTAAATTCCATGTTTTGATATGTTTACATGATGCAGTGATGCTTAAAGAATAGGTTGGTGCAAAAATCCAAAATTTTACCATTTGACCTCCCCTTGACTTTCTGCCCCATTTGCTCGAAACCACCCGGTGGTCCTTGTGGACCAAAGCATTGTGATGAGTCACATATGTGCTCATGTAACTTGGTCTGACACTGGGTTCTCAGGTGGTTTTATATCTCAGAGCAAGAAAAGTGTAAGGAAAAAAATTCTGTTTCCCTGCAGAGCTGGGTTCCTCAGCAGATTGGGTTATTTGGCAGCAAATTCTCAGAGATCACTGTTCTATAAAGATAAATAATGGTGCCAGTTCATTTGATGTGATACTTAGATTGTTTTGATGAGATAGTGTGTTATGCTTCTGAATAATAATGGTTGTTGCTAATGACTGGAATGTTCATAACAATGGACATCTTCACTTTTGTCCACACTGATGCTACATGAAAACAATGTGCCAATGTGGGTAACAAAGCAGCATTGTACCTTATCTAATCTTATGAAACTTACAATTTCAATTACAATCCATTTCATCTTACTTTATCTTATCATTCAAACCAACTGACATGAATGAAGAGAAGTTACTAAAATTAAGCATTACATCCACTGAAATAAAGTTCTTATTATCTATTATATTGACAGATATTTCTTTTCTCAATAGGATTTATGATAAGCTCTTCACCATACAACTCCTATCAAAATGCAGTACTCACAAGAGATCTTTCAACAGGTCTAAGGTCATAAAAAGCATCCTCAACAACTGCTCCTGCACTTCTTGAGGTATTTGTTTCATCATCCGTCAACACATGGCTGTGGACAAGGGAATACTTCAAGATAAATGACATGACATTCTGCTTGGCAAGATGATATCTTTAAATCTCTTTTTTATCATTAAACATTTTCAGTTTCTTTATTTCTCAATATTTCATTTCTAATGGATCAAATTATGTGAATAGGGATTTAAAAACAAAAATGAAAAAACTTGACTTTACCACTACTTGTCCCAAATAACAGTTCTTTGACAGCACTTCACAGAGCCAAAATGAACAGAAAAGATAATAACAGCTTCTTTATTAGAGTATAAAAATCAGCTGTACCATTTGAGTATCATATGACCCATATATAATAAGAGAGAGAAAGGGTATGTTTGTCTTATGGAGATTCTAAAATATGAGTATATGATATTAAGAATATATTATGCAGAACTTCCAACACAGTTGTTGAAGTAAGAATGTTCAGAAAAACATCCTTTCATCTCTGTAAAAGTGCCAGCCCAGATAGCTCATATCAATCCTATCTTCCAGTAAGTAATAAAATGCCTTCATCATCAAAAATATGCTTGCCAAACAACTATTAAAATTTCAGACTGCTACAGACGTCAAGTCCATCTCTCAATAGATCTGGCAACTGTCTGTGTAAAAAATGCATGATGTTATCATGTGTTTCATGTATTCATAGAGAAATCTGCCATGATCATGTTCCAGATTTATTGGTGAAATATTATAACAATTGGTGATAACATGATCCATATGACCCATGACCCTGAGCAATTTACAGCCCCAATACTCGAGAGAACAGTCTCAAAAAAAAAAATTGCCCATAAAAAATATACATCTTTGTTGTGTAGAAAAGAATAGTAGTATGCAATAGGCACATGATAATTATATTGCATAAAAGTAATGCAAACAAACAATTACAATTGTTTTCTCTTTAATCCCTTTCACTAGATCACTAGCCACATTTTTCTGGGAAAATATCAACAATTCAATATTTCCAAACAGTTGTAAGTCTCCAAAACATTTAATATTATCACTGTCCATACACACTTCCCATTTTTCTAATCATGGGCATCTGTCCTAAATATATCTTTCAATTTCATGAATATAAAAAATCTGCATAAATGTGAGAACTTATATAAAAAGGATTTTTTTTTTTCAGACAACATAATATACTTTCAATTTTATTTCAGATACAAGTACTTACTCTAAATTTAGTACTGTGACTGCAATTCTAAGTGTGGTTGGATCAGCCTGTCTCTTCTTTCTTGAGCTTCGAATGACCTGTCTATCACCGTACGTAACACTTCCATCACAGCTACTTGAACACAAGCCACTGAACCTATTTCTTTGATTTTCAATCAGTGTCAGAATAATAACCTCTATGGCACTGTCGATGGCTTGCTGATTTTGATAAGACTCGACTTCAAACACCACAATAACTGTGACATTAATCTTGAAAGGTGTTGGTTCTACTGCTGGAGAGAAAGAAACAAAACAATTAATGGCTATTGCTCTGAACTTCAGATTTAAACATCACCTGCTACAGAGGCTTTAAATAAAGCCTGCCTAAGTGAACACTCAATTTATTATTATAATAAAATCTGTTGCAGCCCTCAATGATCATAAGATTTATATATGGCTCAGGACATGAGGCAAATTTTGTAAACATTTGACAACATAAAATATCTGTAGAATAGTAGGTTAGAATCTGCACCAATCAAAATACTTGCTGAATATTTTGCTGGGAATAATGACATTATCAGGAATTATGCTGGTGTCTGAGGCAGAACCAAAGACATGTAGATAAAGTGATATACAATCAATATTAGAATTGCTGCATTTCAATGATTTACTGTATCTGTTCTTTTCTATATTGAATATCAAAGACATGAATCTGTCAGTTACATAGCTAGATTTATATCTATTCCAGAGCAACTTTGTGACTGAAGTTGCATGGACAAATTATAACAAACAAACTAGCAAAACTTGAAGGAAGACAAGTCCAGACAACAGAAGAGAGGAAAATGTTAACTGGCACTAAATTGGCAGTTCTAAATCACAACTTTATCCACTTAGTTTTAGGGACAAGTATTGACTTCAGAATGTAGAAATATCAAAATATTTACTTAAAGAATGCAGTTCACTTGGCAAAGATGAGCAAAGAAATGTCATCTGTTCAAAACTGAATGATAAGAAAGTTTCATTGAAAAAAGATTCATGAACAATGAACACTATTATCATGTGTGATTGCTATTTCAAAATATACAGACATAGAGCATGCTGTGACAGATATGTTGTAGATTTTCTTGTACAAGAATGGGAAGCTTTATGATTCTACACACTGAGTATCCTGAGGAAAGTCAAATTCTATTGCTGCATAGGAGAATTTTTGTTATAGTTCCATGTCCATGACTATGCATTTACAGACTGACTTAACTCACAACCATGAGATGATAGTAAATTACCACCATACAAATTATCAGATGACAAGCCTTGGGAGAGTTTGAGTCTAACTTATCACCCCCAGGAATGTATTTGTCCTGAATTATACACTACTGGACTCAAACAGAGAACTCTGGGCTGAAAATGATGAAGGTGGTTTGATATCAATGTTTTCATGTTTCAGAACTTGAAAGAATATTTGTCTCTGAATAAGAAAATACTGTTCCTATGGGCAGATTTTGTCAGGATGTTGTGGGATGAATTTTTACATTTATATACTAAATGTTCTTTTGCCAATTTTTCTCCTGACTTTAGCTGGTGCTGAAGGGTGACCTCCTGTCTCTTAAATTTGCAATATCTTTGATTGCAGTCAAGTTAGCTCACAATGTTTTTCATACATGAAAGTATATAAATTAAAGTTTTATATGATAGTCGTGACTCAATTTTGTAGAAAATTGATATACAACTCATTTTGATCTGCTGCAAGACATTTTATTTCAAACGAGCTGATCTATGCTTTATTGTGCAACTGCTCTGATCTGAAGGTTTTTCTTTTTTTTTTCTTTTCAACATGCAACTCATCCACAAAAAAGCAAAGTCAAGACTATGAATGTTGTCAGAAGACTGAAACAATAGAAAGGTTGTTGGCATTGCCTACACTCCGCTGCTTACCCACAGAACTATCAATACATCTGGTTTCACCTTCGCTCAGAGTTGTAGTTCCAGGTGGACATAGCTGGCAAGTCTGTATAAAACAGGAACAAAACGTAAGTCAGTAGGGCTGGTATCATTTCTTTTAAAATTCTGTGAATACTTTCTCCCATAAGTATGACTCACAATTGTTACTACCTCTTTAACCACATGGACATCTGACTAAGTTCATCCTGTAGCAGAATCTTATACACATAAATAAACTTCACTGCAAGAACACAAAACAGTTATCATTTTGATTGTGTAAATAGCCTAACTAGGAGAATACTCACATTACCAAAGTTCCAGGATAAAATATTGTTTTTGCGAAAATAATAATAGACAGACTGTTGTTTTGGTACAAGATCATATCATAAGAAGTGAGTGGGTTGGATAGGTCACATTTTGTGCTTTTCATCAATGACAATTATAATGATTACAAAAAGGCATGCAGATTGTTCTGTCACGGAGAAAAGATAGTCCTTTCTGCACTTTCTCATCATGTTTCTCATAATGGTCCACAGCTACAACATGAAAAATGATGTCAAAACTGGCCTGTGCTGCCGGTGGTCTGTATTGTCCAATGGGACAGTTTGTACAATTTCCGGTGCTGAAAATGTATTCACTACCATCAGGACAGTCAGCTGAAAGTAAAATAATTTCAAAATGTGAAATTTACATTGAGACATTATCTTTATTTTCTTTCATTGCTCTAAATATAGTAATAATTAATCTCTTGTTATCATTTGTTATCAGCTTATCCTCTACATGACTGAAAATGTATTCACTGCCATCAGGACAGTCAGCTGAATGTAAAATAATTTCAAAATGTGAAATTTCCCATTGAGACATTATCTTTATTTTCTTTCATTGCTCTAAATATAGTAATAATTAATCTCTCGTTATCATTTGTTATCAGCTTATCCTCTACATGACAGGAAAAAATGTAAAAAAATTGTCCCTTTCTATACTATACTACAACGAGTCAATTTCAAAATAACAATGGAATTGAAAAAAAAAAGATCATTACAACAATGGAATTAGAAATATAACAATGGTATTAATGTAACATGTTCATCTGAATATATTGCATATCTCTATGATGTTACAAAACATATACTTACTAATGCAGTAAGAAATCTCTGTGGCACCTGTAATCAAGGTGGTTTTATCTTCAGGACAAGGAGTGCATGCCGTCACTTTGGGATCTCCTGTAACATTCTGATAGGATCCAAAATCACAGAGCTCACAGGTCTCAGAACCAGGAAGTCTGAACTCACCTCTCTTACACGTTTCTGAAAAAGGTACATACCTGGTAATACATAAGTTGCACATCAAAACCATTCTGCCAAAAAAAATTTAAAACAATAACATATGTTAAATCATTCAAGCTACAATGAAACAAAATGATTTATGTTCATTTAAAGTACTGGGATGAACTGCTGTCTGCTAACTCATGATTACATTTAAAAATATATTCTGAAACCAAAGACCATCATGTTTTTTTAAATTAATTAAATTTTTTTTTTAGACAAGAACAAACGGAAAAGAAAAATGTAGCATTTGAAGCTACTATACATGAAAAGTACAAACTACTTTGATGGTTTGGTGTAAGAAGCTGCAATAGGCAAATGGAAAAGTATCACATGACAGAATCTTAGGCAGACTATTGACTTATATTTGACTACCGTCTTAGATTTAAATCATGGTGACAGTAATGTACATGACATGACAGTGATGGAACCACTCAGGTATGGTGTTGGTTGTGGGTATTGCGCCACCCCATGATCCATATAGGCTTGAATACAGCTCAGGAAATTAAAATTAACTATTTCAATGTAATTCAATTGTAAACATTGAATAAACTTTGACAAAAAAAAAAAAGCACATGTTTGGATAACTGACTAGATTCTATGAGCTCTATAACAAAAAATACTAATCAGCACCACGGTGCTATCAAAAAAAGGCAGGAAAAACAACTTCAACAACAATGAAAAAAAACTGCAGTCTTTTAAAGTTTAGTTCAGATGGGAGAATAAAACAAATTACTTACTATATCTGCAGTCTTGTAAACTGGTTGCAGCTGTGCCACTTGTGGTATTCCCTTCAGGACACGCTGTGCACTGAGTACTCAGATCTGTGGTATCTTTGTAGCTCCCGATGGGACAAGACAAACATGATCTGTTGCTGATTTCCAGGTAATATCCTTCCGAGCACAGAGCTGTAGATAATTTCATACAATCTTCAATAATATTATAATCATTAAAAATATAAATATGCAAGTTACATCAACTTGTTTTACCAACATGTGTTAATTAATTAATATTTATAAGAAAAGATGAACACCCTCAGCTGTAATATTGTGTTTATTTTACATTCAAGAAATCTGGAAAGCTTACAATAAAATATGCTTGAGGAAAACAACAAGAGGAGAAAAACTGAAATATCCTTTTTTCTTCTTTTTCACCCAGTCCTCCAAAAGATTGAAGGGCCATTTTTGTTGCTACTTCTTGACGTGTAAAGGTATTTTACCATGTTTGGCACAATAAAGTCATGGTCCTACTGATGTGCCATTAAACCCCAACACAAACAAACAAACAAACAAATTCAGTCTTCTGGATAAACTTCAACTTTAGCTTTGTCTATATATTATAACCAGCATTACCTGAAAGCTCAATCACAATAATACAAGTATCCCAATTAACAAAAACCTCTGGTTCACATATCTATTACAAGCACTTTGAAAAATACTTTGTTCTTTCCTGGAGAATGACCTGGTACTAATTGCCTCAGATGTCATTGATTGCGGGCAGCTCTTCGGGATTGTCCAATATGGCATCTGTGTAAAGGTGAACATACAGCAAGGATTCTGCTCTGACCTGTTATATTTGACCAAAGCTGATGGGTTCTCCATCAACAGCTTAGCTCCGACTCTTTCCTTCATGTGGTGGCAACTGTGCAGCCTGGACTCAGCCTAGTGTTGGGCCCAGAACAAGCTGACAAAAGCGGGCCGCCTGAGCTAGTGGGTTCCCTAGTTTGGTCCTCTTCTTGGTGGAATTCGTAGGGGACTAGTATTGCAGTTTCTGTGGGGTTAGAGCTGCTGCCCGAGTGGGCGGGTTGCTGACCACTGCCTCCCTCTGTCCCGCCCCATGCCAGGAGAGGGGTGAGGGCGTAGGGCGTGGCCGGACTGAGGTTGGCCGAGGCTTCGTGATGAAGCTCGGTTAACAGGGCTCTCACTGCTCCCTGCGGCTCTGAGGATTAGAAGAAGCCAAGTCTTCTCCCTACAACCCTTATTATATGGTCACCGTAGTTATTGAAAGCCAGTCGGGCTGTGCACCCCTCAAAGCACACGACTGTTTCAAACCCCCAAAATCGTGCCCTTTAGTTGAACAATGGCCTGTCACAGGGTCTGTGCCTTCTATTCACTGGC
>JBCEWB010187487.1:0-25009 GCA_039654565.1 Peronia peronii
GATAGATAGATAGATAGATAGATAGATAGATAGATAGATAGATAGATAGATAGATAGATAGATAGATAGACAGACAGTTAGATTAGCTAGATAGATAGATAGACAGATAGGCAGGTAGATATACAGACATACACACACACTGACACACACACACACACACAATACAAGCATATATACTTAATAGATCTACATTTGCATACCTACAAACATAGGTCTACATATAATTATACATACGTACAGTTTTATTTTGTACTAAGAATAAGAGTGACAAATTGCATAGCAAAATGCCCTTTTGAAGAATGGATATAAATAATAACGTAGTTTGAAATTTTATTATACTAAAGCATTTTGTAATAACTAAATTATATTTCAGAGTATACATATGTATAAACTTTGCCCTTCATGAGCCCCAAAAGAAAATATGTTCAGATATTATAATTTCTTGAAATCAGGGGATCTTTTTGTGGACATCCAGTATATATATAGGCATATTACTGTGTCGGGTGTGAATGATATACATGTACAACTGTATGTAATGGTCTACCTAAAATAATCCTCCTCTCCCCCTCCCCTCCAACTAAATGTTATCTTTTCAATAGCCAATATAGATCTAAGCATTTCCTTGACTTCCTTAAAGGCTGGCTGTATGAGTAATCATGTATAGAGGATATGACTGGCCTCAGCATTATGTACAAATGTATAGAGCAATAAAGATGAGATAAAGTTTATCATAAACTACATTTGTCCTCAAAATGACATTCTTTTCACAGCTGATACGATATGATCATGTAATAATGTAACATTCTTTCACTTATGCACATCAGTATCTCAGAATACAACACAAAAACAACGAATGCTAGATGAATCAAACACATAACATAAAGTGGAGCTTAACGAAAGTATTGCATGTTAAGTTTTTATTAATCATTCAACAAAGCACTTTCAGTGTTTTCAACATATGAGTCACAGGTACTATTACTTATCAACCATCAAACAAAACAGGTTACACGTGTATTTTAATTTTTATACTTGAACAGAACAGAAAATGTAGTCTTCAAAGAGAAACAACCCATGTTTGTAATATTGAGAGCAAATTTTAATTTCATCCTATATCTAATAATAGAAGACTTCAGACCTACTATGTAAAGTGCTCAAACTTGCAACCTCATGAAGACCAGACCAGGGAGAAAGAACTGCATGTCATCGTTTTACTCATGAGTGAAAACTGAACTTTTGTTTTTAAAGACCCCTGTGCCCTTTGTTCATTCAATTGTAGATTCGAATCAATGCTTTGGACAACAATGGTTGTTCCTTCTAAAATCTTTTTAGCGGGGATACCGGTAATTAAGGCCTAGGATTAAATCCATGGTCTATAACCTTGAAAATATTGGAAATTAAAAATCCTGAACATCTTTCCCCTCTAGTCTTCATGGTTTTCAAATTTTAAGGCTTACCCTTAACCCTAAAAGTATGAGAAAAGACTGCTGGTATGCCAATATTTCCACAGCAGTATTTATTACTGTTTAAGACATGACAGATTAGATCCAACGGCAATATAGGACAAGCATCTTGATAAGTAAACTATTGTATTAGGAAATGAACCCTTTTGATGTCATCAAAATTACTTCTTACTGGTGCGTACAAAAAAAAAAAATGTAAAAATCATTTTTCTCTTTTTTTTAATTAATTTTATTAATTTGAAACATGAAGAACGGAAACTTCTGATTAACCAATTTTGGAAATGTTCCTTCCTCATCGTGTGATTTTTTTCCATAATTTTTTGCTTTGCACATTTCAATTAAAAAAAGCTGAAAAGCAATTTTGTCCTTCTTTACAATACTTGTCTTATATCTTTTGTACTGGCAAAAGGAAATAACTTGGCTGGCTGAAAAAAAATGGCTTATTAATTCATTTGTAAAATATGAGTGCATCTTTGAACAGAGCAGCAAAATTTCTATCTTCGTTAAATATCTTCTGAAAGAAATGTTAAAAAAAAATTTCAATAAATCTTGGAACACAGAAAGTAGCTCAGAAATCAGAAAAACCCAGCTCTGTCATCCTCAATCATTCAAAAGTTTTGCAAGTCAAGCTGCAATTTTTCTTCACAGAACACAAGATGGCAAATGTGCCATAAATATTGAAAAACTCCTCACAACATCAACAATAAAGTATCTTGAGCAAAAAAAAAAATAATTAAAATTTTGAGTCTTCAAATATGTAACTAACACAGGACTGAATAGACTATACAGAAGTTTCATAAGCATTTAGAAAACCAGATGTTTAACTAGGGGATCAACCACTAAAAGTTCATTTAGCAAACTGTCAAAAAGCCACTCACATAGTGATTGCTATCTTTCTCAGATTGATTTCGCAGTCAAACTGCTCTAATTGTTTAGGCATGTGATACCAAAGTCAAAGTGGCACTAGAATATTAAATTTTATCCGAGTCTTATGAGCTGGATCAGCATTGGTGTGATGGTCATGGTTCTATATACGTCTTTCAACCTCCTGATGGAGATTATCTCAATGGTCATAGGTGAAACTCACAAACAAAATCTCACATTTTTTTTTTCCCGCTGATGTTTGAATATATGCATGACTATTGCAACCAGGTAGTCAAAATAGAGTCGACTGTCTACTGCGATCAGGTTTTCCTTTCTGACCAATCAAATTACATCGTTTGATTTTTCGGGACATTGAATTAGACCTTGTAGGTTCTAGATTTTTTGATGTTTTGGTCCCTTTCGGTGTGCCCCCGGGGGGGGGTGCCATATCGGCAGAGCCAGATCAAGATTCTATACTCTAGAAGAAGGAAGAAGTTCCACAACAGGCCAAGTGGGTCTAGGGTTAGATTTAGGGTCAGCATTAGATTTAACATTCAGGTTAGATTCAGGGTGAGAGTTAGACTTAATTTTTGGGTTACATTTAAGATTAGAATTAGGGTTTGGGTTAGATATATAGTTATGGTTAGGATTAAGGTTACATTCAGAGTTAGCGTTTGGGTTAGAGTTAGGGCTAGGGTAAGAGCTAGGGTTACGGTAAGAGTAAGGGTGAGATAAAGTATTCACGTCCCTTTGAACATTTTAGTAACAAGATTAAGTTCAGCTGATAGCAATAGACCATTGGGTCTATTTTGGCCACCTGGTAACAATAACCTCGTCCTTAAATATAACATAATTAGTTTACTGAAGACATCCGGTCCTCTTCCCTGTATAGAGAAATGTTTTCCCCCATCCATTCCCTATAAAGTAATGGCCCTGACTCATAGAAGTAAAGCTGCTATGTTCCAAATCTGGAACAGCTTCCTTTGTCCACTGATCTATTTCTTTTTCTTCTTTCTCTTTTTACTGGGATTGGATGTCATTGTTCTGATATTTGCCTCTGTATATGTGAAAGAAATGAAACTATCATCTCCTTGTATTTTCCTTTTAGCAGACTTTTTAGCTTTTTTACTGGTCTCAGATAAAGGCAAGTGATCTCCTGTTATGTCTGTTGCTGCAGGTGGTAAATCACTCAAACCAAAGACTACCTCACTGTCAGTTGAGTTCACATTTGAGCCAGAACTGTAGCCCTTGGCCTTTCCTGCCAGAGGGTCACCTGCTTCTTTTTTAGCACTGTCGGTGTCCCTGTTTCCAGATCGACAGATGGAAAACAATGGTGAGGCAAGCACGGCCTCCTTCGTTGAAGAAGCTGAGTCGGTAACAGATATATCTTTCACCGAACTGCCTGATGTACTGATGAAAAATGCAACTGATGGAGATTTCCCTAATGCTGAGATGTCCGGTTCTATGGAATTTTCTGTCAGTGGCACATCTTCCTCATTATTACTATCCTCGACATCTGTAGTCTTTGATGATACGAAGTCAAGAAACTCAGTAAAACTGCCCTTTTCCGAATCCACCATTTGTTTCTCGTGGAAAGGCTTCTCACCTGAATCAACACTGTTAAACACAGGTGAGTTTCCTGGGGGCTGTGAGGATTCCGTTACAGTTTCAGTAGACAAGCCAACATGATTGTTTGAAGCAGTAGAAGATTTTGCAGTACTTCTTCCTGTAGGTTTTTCATTTACAACCTTGGAGTTTGAAGAAAATGAAATGAAATCTGAAGAAAGGGCAGAATTTTTCTTCAGTTCCTCAAATTCTGCATTGAATTTTGACCTGACCTCAGCCAGCTCTTTAGATTCCTCCTTTAGGATGTACCAGTTGGTATAGTCCTCTTCATCTTCGTCGACTTCTGTGGCATCTGCCAATTTGGAATCCTTATCACTTCTTGTCTTGTTATGTTCAGCCGAGTCACCTTGTGAAGCAAGTGTTGCAGAAGGTACTGTTTCACTTGCTGTTGTCAGTGATGATGGTTTGGACGCAGTAACAACTGACCATGACTGCTGAGCTGGGTCTAACTCATTGAGCACATCAAAGCAATGCTGAACCACAGTCCCAAATATAAAGAGGCATTCAGGGGGAAGGGTGGAAGGTTTCTGTTAAAGATACAAATAAAAAAAGATAACTGCATATGCATCTATCACAAATAAACAAAATCTTGATAAACTCTGCAATATTTCCAAGTCAAAGCTGTTTTCTTTGTTTGCATTTTCATTTGTAGTCAACTGCACTTCTTTTTTTCTTTTTGTTTTAAATAATAAAAAAAAAGTAGTTTCACAATACTCTAATTCAGCCTGAATGTGTCAAAAGTGACATATTGACAATAAAAACTACAACAATAACAACAGAATTTCAATATAACCTAAGAAATAACATTGACAACAACATAAACAACAATGACGATAGCAACAAAAAAAGCTGCAACATATGCATCAGATAAAAAGACACCACATCATTACCATAAAGGTGATGACGAACACATCAACATGATGGAAACTGAATCTCAATGTGTATGCAGTGGTCTCCACATGGGAACCCAATCTGCCTAAGAACCCATCTCAACTGTGAAATGGATTTTTCATGATAATTTACTTGCCTAAGAACCCACTTCCTCTTAAATAATCCACGTAAGATATGAAGAACCCAGTGTCAGACCAAGACACACGAGTGCGTATGATATAATTTCATATCAAGATTGTCCACTTGAGAGGAACGCACAGTACTAATTAGGTGTGTAGTAAAATACTGGAGGGGTGGGGCTGGTTAATGGAAGAGAAAGCCAAGGACAGAGAAAAGTTAAAAGATGGAGCAAATGACATCTTTAATGCATGATCAGACAATACATGTGCACCAGAATATTCATTAATCTATCTTAAGCCTTTCATTGGCCTCATAGCAGCTGTCTCGGCAGGACTAGAACATTAACCAGTAACTTTTGTTTGCCAATATAGAGGAATACGCTTACACTCTTGATTGACCATATTTATAACAGGGCTTCAGCAATTGCAATATCGCTAATTCTAAAACACAGGCATACCTACACCTGATCCAAAATGTCTGCATCTAACTTCTAAGGCAGATGAAATATATAAGATAATATACTTGACACACTTGTGCAATTACCCACAGGCTAACAAACCCATTTGTTTTTATTCAGCAAATACAGTGGTCTCCGCCTAAGAACTCGGTCATTGGGACACAAAAAAAGTGGGCTCTTAGGCAGACAGGTTTTTTGGTGGACTGAAAAGTGACGCAACCCGTCTGACCACAGATTGTCTTCACTACTATGATTAATTGATTGTTACCATTACTGAAAGATTTGTCAATGCAAATAAGTACAGCCTCCTCCCCTGGGTGTCTGTTATAATTAGATATAGCAATTCCTGATCCTTTTTAGCATGTAGTTACAATACTGCCCAGCATTTAAACGCCAACTGAGTTTTCACATAATGGTATCATTGTTGAAAACATGATAATGCTATGCTACCCTAAGGATAATCGCAGAGTGACTCAAGTGTTTACAGATCGACTGAAGTAGCAAAACAACTGATCAGTCAGGAGACTAAACTTACTCCTCCTTATCCACAAAGCCCATCACTAGTGCTGTCCCATGTATTGTCAAACAAAGAAATGCTTACGGGTTAGTCCACAATGTGGCCTGATTATGCAGTTATACATCAATCATCACTTCCACCCCTTTGTCTACCTGTTCTCTCCACCCGCGTTCCCATTTTACTGCACATCTAGCACTGTGCATTTCTCTGAAGTGGACAATATGATATGAAATTACACCATAGGTACTCGCCTGTCATGGCCCAAATCCGGGCTTTTAGGTGGATTTTTTATTTGGGAGCAGGTTCTAAGAGGGGTAAATTATAGAGAAAAAATTCCGTTTCGCAGCAAAGGCGGCTTCTTAGGCAGACCGGATTCCTGGGCAGAGGGTTCTTAGGCGGAGACCACTGTAATGGTGTCACAAAAGAGACTCACTCAACATTTGATTTAAAAGATGCTGAGCATTACTGATGAACAGATAAACCAATAGGTCAGGCACTATTCATTACAGAATACACATATGACGAAGATAGATCTGGTTGTTCCTGTTTGCAGTGATAAATCTGCAACTAACAGTGAAATTTAATATCGAAGCAGTCAAGGCAGTGGTCAAATGGGTTGTTCATAATCATTTCAATCAGCCTAAGGGCTCACTTGTTTTGTCTCCTATTCACTGGGTTCTCAGGTGGAGATGTTTGTACTACTAATTTTGTACTACGTTTGACCTCAACATTAAAAAACAACAAGATATAGTAAAGTGTACTGGGACAGATCAGATAAAACAGACATGTCATCCTCACTGTGAAGGCCTGGTGTGCAGGATGGGTGGAAAGAACATCGTCATCAATATCAACAATGATAACAACACCAATAATAGCAACAACAGCAAAAACAAGAACACGAATTACAGCAAATGATGAAACTTACATATCATAAATTATAAATATAAATATACTGAAGAACTTGACAGCACCGTGTATGACACTAACATTGTAAACAAACTTTGTAACAGCATCAACAACAAGAACAATAATATTTCATGAGAACAATGGCAAAAGATGAAGCAAAATACTTCAGATAAAATGAATGAGGACTGGGAATGACATATAGCACCAAGATAATGTTTCTTTCTTCTTTTTTTTATGTTGGCCATCCTGATATATTCACAAGGATAGCCTTGAGCTACCTCTTCCTTCACTTTTCTCTCAAAACAAAAAACCAAAAATAACAACAAAAAAAACCCAAAACCATTATATCCAACATATTTCAACGATAGGAAATGTAATAAAACTGCATTTTTTTCCCCGAATGGTTTAATCACTTAGAACTAATATAGTTCCCCTCCACAGATTGAAAGCAGAATATTTGACATTAACATTATGAACCAAGTCAACGATATTTGCAAAAACTGTAACATTTTTAATGACTGCAATAGCAAGATGTCGTGTAGAGAGCATGTTCACCAAGGAGGAAACATCACAACTGAACATTAGTTGTCGCTTGAGAAACCGGGAGTTGAAACAGGAATCTGCTTTGGTGTGTCCACCAAAACAAGCCTTCAGACTAACAAGATGTCAGATGGAATGGCACTTGCCCTGTTTTTGTTGGTTTGTCAAACAAATCAGCAATTCTGCTGAGCCAGCTCAAAAAAGATTTTGAATCTTTACTCAACTAAAAAATCTAATAGCATATTTGCAATCCGCAACTCAAAATTAAAATCTTTAAGCAAACCACCTGGATTAAGCTCATATTTATCATTTTACTAATTAAAAAAAAAAAAAAAAAAAAAAAATTAATTCCCCATCTTTTCGTTCTCCCCTTGTGTGCTTTGACATTGACCTGAACTTCTCCTTTGATTTGACTGTCTTGACTGCACTCACCATCCTCATTTGAGATTTGTGAGTCAGCCTGGGAAAGCCCGTCACAATGCAGAATTTTCCAGAAGTACACTACACTGGTCTGAATTATTGATTTGTCTCCGTGGATACAGAAGCAAGAAACAACCAAATAACTAACATTATCCCACACGTGAAAAAATCCGGACATTTCTAACTTGGTGGACACCCGGCCATACACATACTGTGTAAGACAGATACCATATCCTCACTTTGAAGGCCTCGACATAATGATAAACAACATTAATATTATTATCAGTGTCAACAGCTCCAACAACATCTGTGGCAATAACAACAATATCTGTGACAGCAAAACAAAAAGAATGAAAAGGATGTGCCATATACCATATAAAATGGATACATTCTCACCTTGAAGGCCAAAACAGACACTCTGGCCTGAAAGATGGGTCTCAGGGTGTCCGCCAGACCACGCAAAGCAAGAATTGGACATTGCATGTGGGCAGCCAGAGACAGCAGGGAGTAAGACTGGGTCTCAGAGACCAGGACTGGGCACATCTCCTCTGACACAAGAATCAGTTTCAACTTTCCTCTTTCCAAGATGTTTGTGACTGTTCGTTTGCCCACTTCAAACTGTAAGCTGGGGATATTTGATGAAATGGAATTTAGACTGTACTAATTCTAAGAATAGACAATGCAACATGTAACAATATATGAGTTTTGTTGACTAATCAAATACACATTGTATATTGCACTTCTAATTATCTCTATCACTTCCAAAAGGAGCTGGCATTGATTAGCGAACATGTATAAACTATTGACACAACTTTGTTGCTTGCAGGAAAAGAGTATTTTGTGTACACTGTGGAGTTGATTTAGTCAGTTAATCAAAAGATCATTAATCAGTTGAACCACAAGATTAGTCTAGGTGCATGTCTTTTATTTATGTGGTCAAATTTTCTACAAATGTAGTGAACTATTTTTTGGCAAAATAAACCAAAAGAATGCAGCAATAACAAAATGCAATTAGTAAATTTTGTGCATAAGTTCTGCAATAAAATTTGACAATGCTAGTAATCAATATCACTAAACGATAACTGTCCACTTTATTGTGCTTACTGATTCCTTTAGTGATTGAGTGACTGACTAACACAAGCCTTTTCATAATCTTATGGGCCAAATACTTCAAACATACAGGGATTTGCCCTGAATTATGAAAGCCCACACTTTGTAAAAAGTGTACTGTATTTTGTGCTGCCAGCGGCCTAGTTGTTAGACCATTGGATTTGAGATCAGAAGTTTCAGGATTCAAACTACAATGGGGCCTGAAATTTTGAGAAGGACAATTTCCTGGCTCAGCTAAAGTTAAATTGGTACCTAACCATAATTGAAAAGCTGATGAAGATTTAAGTGCCTAACACACAGCCAACTTGTATGTTTCCTAAGTGACTGAGAATGGACATGGGTGTCTTTGTTGGGCCTGTCAGGATAATAATAAGATTCTACTGAACACAGGCCTGTACTGTGCAGAAATAGGTGCTGTGTAAATGCTGTATATTATAATTAATATAAAGCTACCATCCTATAAACTTCAGGGCTTTTTGTCTAGCTGAGCTGGTCCAAAGCAGATATTTTGAATGGGAAATGACAAAATATTGGCCAAGGTTCATACTGTCAAGAAATTGTTTATTTTCACAAACAGATGCAGCATATTTCATATGACAAGGATACTGAATAAGACAGCAGAAGCATTCCTGCTTACCAACATGATTTTTCAAAAGCATCCTTCAAGTTCCTCTTCTTCTGTCGTTTTCTTTTACCTTTCCTTGCTATAGTTTCCCTGTTCCTTGACTGGGTCACCAATGCCTTAGAAAACACTCTGAAACAAGCGATGAACAACCAATGTAAGTGCACTGGCATATTGCCCAATTAAAAAGATGAAAACTGGACCTCTGGTCGCAGGCTGAGATAGGAAAGACAGTAGAGTAACAAAACTTTAACTTTCTACAATCCAATTAATAATATCATTAAGTTGGAAGTGATATCATTTAATAACACTCAATGTAAATAAAGTTTTGGGAAATGTATGGAAAAAAAAAAAGATCCACAAGTTATAAACATTCATCCACTAATAATCAATACTCTATTAATGTAAATAGTCTCACTGTGGATAGCTGACATTAAACATTATTCTAAAATTATACTGTGATACTTTTCTTAAAAAGCTTTGTCCTAGATCTCAGAGAAATAAAAGCACTTTTATTATGCTTAGCACTCCCATGTCAGGACAACAAGATTTATTCTATTATCTCCTCTGCCCTTAAACTCAGTGACCATTGTCAAGTATTGAAAGACAGAAGTCCACATCCTGCCTAAGATTTTGCTGGGTCTCCATGTACAAGCTGGAAATGATCTCTCACAATGATATGACTTAGGACAGTGATGTTGGTTACAAACAGGTTTGTCTAAAGGACTGAGACCAAAAATGCCTCCTTACAGGTGGTCCTATACAAGAAACATTCAAATATAAAATGTTAATCTTGGAAACATTGGGCAAACCAGGAGAAATGACTTGGATGTCAATGTTGTTTTTTGAATCCCAGGTGCATTCTACCTCTGTCTTCTTCCAAATTCACCACAAGTTTTCCTTAATGTGAAACAAGAGACTTGGATATCAAATGGCTACATACGTTTTCAATTCTTCCAAGATCTCAGTTTCTTTCTCTGCAGAAATTCTACATGGTCTGGAAAAAAAAGGGAAAGTACCAGTAAATCGCTGGTGCAAATACAGTCAACAGCTCTCAATACAAAAGCACATACAAATCAAACATCTTCTACACATCTTTCCATCTGCATACTGTACATATGTAATTGCAGTAAAACTCCATTCTTTCCTCCCTTGCTAATATTAGTGGACACTGCCATGCACCTCAGATATAATAGTCATATATGCCATGGCCATTAACTCAGATATACAGTTGTAGACACCATAGTGCTGTAACATCAATGGTACTCTCATACTGAAAACAGCTGGAAAATTAATAATTTGATGGCAATTCCAGACCACCTTTTCTAGACTTGAGACCTCAGACTAAATAAAATGAAGTAACTGCTATTCTGCCTGCTTGTCTGAAGGCTATTTTCATGAAATGTTCATAAAAACTTCAAAAACACAGAACTCTTTACTTCAAGTGCACAAAATTCTCCCTTAGTCTTACTTAAATCGGTTTTGCTTAAAACTGACTGCCTGGACAGAATCTGCAGTAGGCAGCGGTACTGCCTTCTGTGGTGCTGCTGTTGGTGCATGGTCAGTGATTGTCTGTATGACATCAGCAAACACAGATTCCACACCAGTCTGTATTTTCTGAGAATACAATAATGTACATATGTAGCTGAATCACCAGAGTTTTCTTATCTCCAACATCTATTAACAGTGATTACTCTGTGGCTGAAGACTGTAAGAGATTACATATGAATTCTTTATAAAGACTCTCATAAAAGACTTTCAACATATAACTAATCTTTATACAAATTAAAAAGTACAGGGGAGAACAAGTAAACAACACGATAAAAATCATTACAAAACAAAAGGAAAACTTGTAGATAGGTGTCTGGGAAAAAAAAAAGAAGCTTTTCAGATCAATAACATGTTTACTGATATGGATTAAAAGAAATGCTGAAATCAAAGGGCAAGAAAAAAAAGGGAGGGGAAAAAAAGAGATCCTGATATCATCAAGCAAGACAAAGGGAGAGAAACAGTACAGATACTGGTAGGAACAGCCCATGTCTATTATTTGTAATTCTGTTTACAAAATCAAGCTTTGGACTATTTACATTATTCTAGATCTCTATCTACATAACTATAGTGAACATTCCAAAACTCATCCATCTATATGTACTGGCATCACGCAATGGACAATCACTACTTTTTTTCTTCTTCATGTTTTCTCTCATCTCCACTTATAACTCTGCTGTGATCGTCTTGTATTCTGAAGACTGCTGCACCAATGAGTCGATATACTAAAATCCCCATGAGACAATAAGTGAGGCAGTGGTTCATTGCAGTGAGAAAGGTTAAAGAATGTATTTAAAAAAAAAAATTTAAAAATGCTACTGACTATGAGAAAAAAAAAAAAACCCACCAAGAATTAAATACAATGCAGATCTTGGAAATGTATTTTGAGAGACAGACTGACAGAGCAATGCAACCACAATAGTTGTAAGCTATTTTACTGTACCAAGAGTGAGAGAGAATTTCAGTCTTTTTTTTTTTTATTCCATATGACTTCACTGACAGATCTCACCATATGTGACCCGGACACAAATATTAATATTATAGTATATGCTGAATAATTAAATAGAAAATAACGATGGTTGTTTCACATGAGAATATTTCAAGACATTGCACACATGTATTCTCAACTTTGTTTTAAACACAACCAGATCCTATTTTTTACTGCAGCATTGCCACTTTGCTAGAACAACAAATATAGTCGAGTAAATCAAGCTCTGATTGAACGAATTTCTGATAAATCAAATAAAAACAAAACAATAGATTTTTTTCCTCTTTGCCCTATTAAATGCCTCACGCATAACTACAAGTCATCACCGCAAGTTTCCTTTAAATCGAACCGTTCAGCACCGCCACAGAGGTAAAAACTGGCTATCGTCATCTCCACGTGGTTTCCATCAATGTACCATGGCCAGTGCTGCCGAGCAATAATCAAGCATCCTGGCAGAGCCTACAGTACAGGCATACACGTAAATGTACTACACATATTTACTTTATAACAGAGCGCCATGCCTACATTATGATGTTGGTTTCCGCACCGTGACGGGATAGGCCAGATTCTACATCGTGATAATTTTTTTTCACTGGCAGTTCACTCGCTTATATAGACACCCTCACTGACTGTATGATGGCTTCCTTTAACTGTTTGCAGAGTTAAAACTTTACTAATAGCCGCTTTTCAGGGGTAAAACTTACTCAACTGCCCTTTTTAGGACTAAAGCATTAACTAAAGCATTACAGTCTTTTTCAGGGCTAAAACCTACTCATCAACTAACACTATTCTACCTCTACTTTTCTTTACACTACTTTTGCTTTCGAGGCAGCCCTTATTAGGGCTAGCAATCCAATTAAACCAGAGGGTTTGAATTTAAAGATAAACGCAAAGTTTGGGAGCCATAGCTCGATTTCTTTATAAAAGGAAATAATCCTGTAATAAAGTACTTAAAATAGTGCCTCATTAGTCACTCGAGAATTGCCTCCCATATCAGAACTGGAAGACAAACTCTCTTTAAACGAACCCATTAGGTTGGTCCCAGCAAATTCGATTTAAGCGGACCCAACTGTACTAAACTGGAAGCTTCATTTCTGCATGGTGTTAACTCTATATGACATTACTACACATGACATACTAACCTTAAACCCAATCGTTAGAGGATAGCATTTAGATTCTGTTGCCTTGGCAACTGAGACGGACAGCTGGTCAAGACACAGCAAGGGACAGCCTCTTTCTTGCCCCAGAAGTATGATATGATCCACTGCGATGGCTGGAACAGCTTGGCCTGAGACCAGAACACAGGATAGCTCATCTTTTTCCAGGGCCCGAAAGACGGAGGAAGTGCCAATAGCCAGCTGAGATCTATTCATGCAGAGAAATCAGAGTACAAACTAGGTGACATAAAGATTTAATTTTGGATATGTTACAATTCAAAGATATATATATATATATAATACAGCCAAGTTGCTGAAAGTGAAAATACATGTACAGTCGTCTCCGTCTACGAACCTGCTGCCTAAAAGCCCAGTCCGCCTAAGAGCCAGCCTCTGGTGCAAAACAGACTTTTTTCTCTACAATTCATCCCTCTGAGAATCCCCTCCAAATAAAAAATCCATCTAAGAGTGGGGTGTCATGGTGTTATTTCACATCAGATTATCCACTTGAGAGAAACGCACAGTGCTAGGTGTGAGGTAAAATGGGATGGGGGTAGGGGGATGAGGCATTCAAGGAGGGGAGTTCATGATTGATGTATGACTGTGTAATGAGGCCATATGTGGACTAACCTGTAACCATTGCTTTATTTGACAACACGTGGGGCATCGCCCGTATTTGATTCTGTATATAAAGAAGAATGCCCACTGACTGGTCAGTTGTTTTCGATTTCCTACTTTGGTCAGTCTGGCTAATTTTAAACACTTACTTGAGTCACTTGTGCAATTATCTGTAGGGTAACATAGCAACATCAGGACTTGTTTTCATTCAAAATGATACTGTGGTGTGGAAACTAACCCCGCATTTGAACAGTGGGCGTTACTGATGAAATTATACACCAGGAAAGGTCAGAAATTGTTAAATCTAATTACAAAACACACATGCAATGGAGAAAGCTGTTCATATATGCATAGATAGAACCTTTAACTAACGGTAATGATCAACTAATCATAGCGGTCAGGAGAATGGTCAGATGGGCCGCGTAACTTTTCAATCCGCCTAAGAGCTCATCCATCTCTGAGCCCGATTTTTTGTCTCCCAATAACCCAGCTCTCAGACAGAGACCATTGTATTAAAGAAGAAATTAGACAGGGGCATAATTGTGGAAGTCTTAATGAGTAACAGTTTAAAAGATATAACATTTATTGTTCAATCAGATAGGGATCAAATTCTGGGATGGCTCACAGTTCAAAGACATACAGCTAAAGCGCTCAAAGTGAGTTATGAAAAAATGAGATTAGAATGCAGATATACATACAGCTATGCAGCTAAAAATGAAAAACAATAAGAAATTATTAAAATTATTCCTCATGAAATCACGATGATATATAAACAGACCTGCCTACCCTCACAACAGCCGAAAAGGGATATCTGATTAAAAAAGAAAGGGAAAATCTGGGAAAAGGAGGGAAATTTGCCGATCCGTAGTTTTTACTCAGAATTACTACATACTACGTAGCAAACCAATAGTACATGAACTTAATTAAAGTTCCATTCCATATAAATATTACACATTCGATTTGTATTTCTTATATTCTTTTCAGGTTCATAATAAAGTGGTCAGTTCTAGTTTCTGTCAAACATACATCTAGTGTATTTTGCACCATTCACAAATGTTCGTAAGATGCAATGCACAAAATTCTTTTCTTTTGTGCAGTCCTCTTACATTTCTGAAGGATTTCAACCCTGCAGCATTACCCAACAGGCTTACTTGCCATCTTGCTAACCTGACTGATCGCCAAAGACAAGAGGGGAGGAGGGGAGGGGTGGGGGCGTTTTGCCACTTCACTGCGGGGAGTGGAGTGGAGTGGATGGGGGAGAACCTACGTGGTAGGTTCACGGTCAGCCCGCCACCCAGCACCCCTTCTTTCCCTTTGATCCTTCTCCCCTTTGATCCAATACTCCGTCCACTGACCGCATTTCACATAATCTATAGGCAGAATCTTTCGATAGATGCACAGTGATGATTCGCAGATGACCTATAGCGATTAGAGCCTGAAATAATCTGTTTCTTCATGTAACAATTAGTAACACCGAATAACAGACTGTTAACTGTTCTGACTGCCTGTGGGAAAGTAGGAAACAGTGTCGGTTGGATGGATAGGGGTTAGCAGTGGATGGAGCGAGGGAAACTGACCGGACAACTGATTAGCTGGCAGTGATGGCTATCATAAAAAGAAGTAGGCATAACAGCCATCTTATTGACAGAAATTAGTCCGCGAGTGAGAAAACGTCCCTCGCCATTGCTGGCACGGACATTCGAATACAATGATAGGCTGGTCAAATTTCACACCAAAATTGTGTCAGAATCGCCGAGACTCAGTCTCTCTCTCTTTTGTTTTTCCCCTTTTATAATGTAAAGTAAACATAAACGATCCGTAGGCCTATATGATGATACAAGTTACGGGGATGCCCGCCGTCTTCTGTCCCTGGCGCGGATGGACGTAAATATTCGTGAACTAAGCGGGTGGTCCGCATCCGACCGGATTTGTGAATGGAATGAACCCAGGATCAGTGGACATCTAGAGTCATAACGTTAAATTGCGGTTGGCAACAACCGCATCGTGAGGGAAGACATAAACAAGGGGCGGGGTGAACACCGTTGTTCCTCAAAGAATTAGGTTTATAAGGGAACGACATGAGCTTGTTTATTTGTTTGTTTGTTTTGGGGTATAATGGCGCATCAGAACGATCACGGCTATAGTGTGCCAAACGCGTTAAGATACGTTTACACGTCAAGAAGAAGAGAGGAAAGAGAGTGGGACAGAAGACAGGAGAGACAGAAGAGATGTCACTCCTGGAAAGTCGAGGATAGCATTCCATGGAAAACATCAAACCGATGGCTGGCTTTCACTGCCTGCAAGTGGGAGCAAAGAACCTACATACCCCGGGCCCCTGCGAGGGAGTACGACAAGTGCGATAGCGGGCCAAGCGATTATGGATGACGGGCGCACGTGAACGGCCACTTTGCATGAGAACGGGACAGGCGGGGTATAACACATAACATGTCCGGAACGCATCATGTACTGTTGGCACACAACACAGGCCAGGGATGTCAAACTGTTTTCACAAAAAAGTCGGAAAAATTTTGCCGCCCCCCCCCCTCTTTATTTATCACCGCGGTCTGGCGCTGTTCGGTTACGTAAGAGCAAGAAACTTTTTTGAAATCCTGGGTTTTCATGCTTTAAGTTTTAATTGTTTTGAGAGGTTTGCATGTTTTCATACGATCCTCGGATGCGACTTTAAAATTATACAACTAGTGGAAATTCCAAGGACTAAATGATCCCACAGGCAGTGCCCTCGTCACAACCATCAAGCGTAACTTGACTAAATCTAGATAGATCTAGATCCATTTTCTAGATCCAGATCGCGAACAGCTGCCCTCTTATACTAGTTTTTCTAAGATCACGGGCACATTATTGTTGCTGTCAGCACTCTAGTGTACTGAGTTTCCATCCACTCTAGTGTACTGATTTTCCATCAACAACTCTCACGCGACCACTCGACTGCATATCGTAGGGTGTGAGTAATTAAGCACTACCTATGAACTTCGACCTGGATTTTCGAACGGCCGGCGAACAACAGTCCGAGACATGAGCAAAACTCTTTCGTACCTTCGGTTTCACTGTTATCGTGCAGGATTTGTATCTCAAATTATTATAAAACCGCGATAGCCTTGTGGATTCTGGAAAGTCGGCAGTTGGCCGGCCTAAAGTAGGAAAGTCGGCGACAACCAAGAATGTCGGAATTCCGACAAAAGTCGGAAGTTTGACATCCCTGATAGGCCTTTGCAACGGCGGCAGGCAGGGCCACTGTTCATAGCAACGCAATTTTCTTTCTGGACTGTGAGTGAAAATAATAGTCCGGCGGCATTCAGACTGACAACAGGGCATGAAATGGGGGAAAAGAAATAGTAATTTTTTCGAGGGAGGGGCGGGGGAGGGAGGGAAGGGGAAGGCACAGTGGTTCTGCGGTTTGGCCGCTGCTTCAGGGTGAAAACAACCCACGCTGGTGAGGTTGCGGGTTCTGGCTGAGCTCGACTCGCGGGTTCTCCCACTGGGAGATGGAAGGACACAAAGATCGAAAAACCTGCATTTTTTGAGTGACTCAACGGTCCCCTGGCTTCCTCTGGGTAGGGAAGCCCGACTTCTAGCATCTCGGATAAGGGCAAATATATTTGGGAAATCTCGTGTGTACGTTATGCACGTTAAAGAATCCTTGGCAGTTCAAAATCGATGAAAGAGTAGGCTGCATGCCGCTATCCGGGCAAAATTTCCAAATTTCTACTCACAAACATTCTCACCAAAATCAAGCAGCTACTAGCTTAAGAAAAAAAAAAAAAAATGCGGGAATTTATGTTCATGGCGCGGGAGGATGGGATGCTGAGTCAAAATGTGGGAAGATCCCGCATAACGTGGGCGGGTAGTCAGGTCTGTATATGTGACACTACGACAAGGAATGCATGGGAGACACAGCATTGTTGAATTAATGATTTAATAAAAGATCCAAAAATAAAACAGAAATTTCTTTGCATCAGAGATAACTTGTCTGAATGAAAGGCAGTATTAAACATATTAAAAAGTAAGAAAATCCTGATAATTATTAACACTTTTGTCTGTCAGTTGGATTGTCATCATCCTAATAATTTCAGGGATTAACCAATAGCCACGCTTGTTCACATGCCGTCTGGTATAAAACTGAATATATCATCAACTCCTGTGTCTATCGATTTGAAAGAAACTAGCCATATCAACAGTAAAAGGTTATATAATTAGTAACATGCAATCTAGAAGGGCATTAAAAGTAAAAAAAACTGAAAATAAAAAAGAGCCAAAGAGCTTCACAAACTTCTTCAAGCATATGAAGATCTAGACAAGACATTGCTATGTTTAATAATTCATAGTACTTTTTTTCTTTGGAAGAAATCAGATGATAGATGGGGTATGGGGATGGGAAGGAGGTCAACAGCTGTCTGAACATAAATGCTATGTAAATGCGAAATCATTTACATGAATGTAAAATTGAAAAATACACACAATCAATACAAGTAATTTAAGAAATGGCTCATGTACAACAGTGAAAGATTTTAAACTAACATTTTGCAAATAAGTCTAGTATGGGATGATCTCTGTCCCCTCTCTCTTCCTCTCCCCTCACCCCACCTCCCCAGTGTCCTCAACATGACATGAATGGCGCATAATAATTGCACAATAAAATTTCACTTCCCATAACCTACCTGGCTGTAACTTTTTCATCTCGTCCAACATCCAACTGTGGCTTCACTGGTTTAAAGATTCTTGGTATTGTTTTCAATTTTCTATAAAAAAAAAACAAAAAAAAAAACAATCATGCACACACAAACAGTAATTTTGTCCTACTTCTGGTCTAATGAACAAGGGTGTCTGTAAAGATTGTGCAACCATTCCCAACACTTTTCTGAAGTAAGTAAATTTTTCTTTAAAAAATAGTAGCTCTTGCTTTGCAATGTATGAGGCAAGTGGATGGATTGGACAGTTTGAGGCAGTTTACAGTGAATCGTATACAATCCTTATTTAGGTGGAGGATCCCCAGCACAAACTACGCATTTCTCTCCTAGTCAGATGAATTTGTATGAAATACTACTCTAAGTATAGACACCGCGAAACTCAGAAGAACAAGAAGAATATCTTTAAAACTTTAATTTGTGCAAATTCATTGCGTGCTGCTGAGGTTCACATTTGGATAACAACACCACTGCACCATACTGCAAATCTCCAATAATGAGTTAACATGAGTGAAATGATGCATGTCTGAACAATAACTTACTCATACTTAACTCTATGTCTCAGAGCTGCCGATATATCAGTGCAAGATTCTGGCCCGTGATATAGCAGCTTGGTAGAATTGTTTTTTTACATGTTAAGAGAATGGCTTTTGGTGTACCTTCGTTATTTTAAAATGCAGGATCACTGGGAAATTCGAAGCGTCTTTGTGAATTTAGAGGCAAAAATGATCGTGCTTTTTAGCAAAAAGGTCGCTGTTTTGAATCTGAGTGTAAACATTGAAAATGGCCATGCCCTCCTGCCTCTTCGAGCCTTCATTGTATGAGTTATGAGCAGGCTAGGCTGACACTGGAAAGATTATCATGGAGAAAAGTGAAGACAATGATGTGGGTCCTATTTACGATAGTTTTGATGAGTCAGACTGGGATTCTGAAAGTGAAAGCTCTAGATCTAGATGTATTTCTAGTGGTGACAGTGATATGGGGAGTGCAGGTCCTATGGCTGGACCTTCTACTCCCATTCAAGACAACTGTTATAATCATTTCACTGATAACTGGAATACCATACCACTGATTTACCTGCAAATTCTGGAATATTTTGAATGGATATGATAACTGATGGCCGAGACAGACCTCAGTGAGTACAAACATTGTGCTATGCTTTTTGTATTTTCTACCCCCTGACTGTCCTATCAACACGTCTCACTGCCGATAAAATCTTATAAATACTCCATTTATTTATTTATAGAATCAATTTCCAACATTTTCATTATACTATTCCATATTTTGACCCAAAACTGAACATTTAATAATGATTTAAGGAGCAAGGGACGTGTTCGCTAATAAAGTATCATTTAAGGTTGCGTCCAAACTGGGATTTAGGTTCCCGAGACAAAGCCAGTTTAGGTTCCCGAGACAAAGAGTTAATGACTAGCTGAATGACCACCTGGTTTATTTTTATATACTGGAATATGACTTTTAAATGCTGGATCTACATATAGTTAACAAAATGAAATCTACCCAAATTACTCAGATTTCCCCACTTTCAACCACTGGGGTTCCTATGTGGTCCTGCACAATTCAAATACATGTATACTGCAAATGATGAGGTCCCCACTTTCAACCACTGGGGTTCCTATGTGGTCCTGCACAATTCAAATACATGTATACTGCAAATGATGAGGAAAACTCACTCTGATAACTGATGAAGAATGTCCTCTTCCACACTTTGAGCTGGTCTTGGCCTGAAGATAACACAAAAATAAAATGCTGCCAGACATTACCGACACCTGGTACTAACGGGTTAGCAGCTTGTCTGCCTCTTGATATACAATTTTATAACAACATGAATTAAGGTTATACCTCAGAATGATAAATTAAAAGATTTCCCAATTTAATGGGCATTTAAAGTAGGGAAGCCTAATATCCAAGTCTCCTAGGATCTGGGGAAAAAAAAGGGAGATTCCATACATAGATTTTTACATTATACATTATAAATGAACCCTGGACAATTTGAAGAACATAAATTACTTTGACAAGAGGCATTGCTTACTGAATATATCTTAAAAGAAAAATTTTAAATCTTAATTTTTACCACTGTCATCTTTCTCACAGAAAGATTCTCTGCATTTGACAATAATTTATATTTTGTGTAGATACAGGAAAAAAGCAATATCCAAATATATAATTTTCAAAAAAAGCAAACTTGAACACAGTACCAACCATTAAATTAAATGACGGAGTGGTCTAATCAATACTTGCAGATCAGCATTCCCTCATTTTCAACTTCTCTTGCTATATGTTTCTTAACCATGTCCATGAAAACTCAAAATCGATACTCTTCCTGGTATAGATTTCTGTTATTTTTTTTTTCCCACATAAATTTCCAACTATTTGTGCAGGTTCCATTGGTCTTATGCCTGTCACATTGGATATCAATATTCAGTTTTATAGTATCATTTTATGAAATCTACAAAAAATTCACATTGAGCACCATTCAAAATAATTTAGATTCTCTGTATCAGTATGAGAAATTTTCACTTACAGATAAAAGAAACGGATAGCTGCATTGACAATTATCTAGGAGAATTAGTACCTCAATCCTTGGCTGTTAGTCGCTGATTCAACTGAAGGCACATGCCTATTTTATTATATTTTTTTTTGTTAAACGTTTTTATTCACTTTAGTATATATAGATCTATGTGTGCAGGTGTTTGTTTTTAAACAGAATGGTGCCTAAAGGAAGTGAAGGGATCTAGATCTACGATGTAGATCTGTATCTATACTCAGTCTTGTGGCTGTATAGTACTGAAATCAAGGCATGCCATGTAGGCCTACCAATAACAAACAGATGTGACAAATGTAAATTAAATTGCTTACAGTTGAGTCCGCTTAAATCGAATTTGCCAGGACTACCCTTATGGGTTTGATTTATGAGAGTTCGTCTTCCAGTTTTTAACACGGGAAACAACTCTCGTTATTTTCGACTCAACGGAAAGAGCCATCTTTTTTCTCTTCAATCGGTGACAGGAAGCCATCATTCATCATATAGATCTAGTTTATAAAGTTAGTCAACGCAGGCTAAAAAGTGAGCATGATGTAGAAACTGACTAGATCTATACAGTCACGGTGCTAGAACTAAGAAGACAGTGGTTGTAAGACAGGTGCAACGCCTTTTACAGGGTTGCCTACACACGAAGTATCGTAATACATGTAGTATATGCATGTGTTTGACTGTGTCTACCTGTACTGTAAAGCTCTGTGAGGATGCTTGATTACTGATCGATTGCTCAGCATTGCTGCTCCTTGTACGTTGCCCCTGTCCTCCTCCCCCCTGAACACATAGGCCCACTTAACGTTGCAGTGTGGGCACATTCACAATACATGTATGTAAATTAATTGCCTAATCCCTCTCGCCCCATCTGTGACGCTGTCTCCTTTGTTTTCCGCGTTGGATGGGAACCATGCGGAGAGAACAAGAGTCGATTTTTGCTTTTGTGGCCGTGCTGACCGGTTTAAAGGAAACTCACGGTGATGGCTTCGAATTATGCGAGAGGCATTTAATGGGCACAAAGAGGAAAAAAATCTATTGTTTCATTTTTATTCAAATTATCAGAAATTCGGATTATCAGAGTTTGGTTTGAGTGGACTCGACTGTATTTAAATCTAGACGATCTAGATCTACATCTATAACAACCTCAGAAGAATCTAAAAAAATCAATCTCTTTACATTTTACCCCATCGGGGATTCCCTGAGCGACGATACCAAGGGGAGTATTGTGTGTGAGTAATTAGGTGAGACCAGCGGGTGTAGCCACAAGATGAAACAATGACTCTTAACAAGTGCCATTTTATGCCTACACAGATGTTCTCAGGACATCTTAGATTGGGAGGATTTCTGCTCTTAAAGGATTGGATGTAATTAGTAACACTACAAGTATTTAGGCAGATTTTGATATTGTGCCCTAGCCCTCCTCAGCATACTACAATGGTCTCTGTCTAAGAGGCCAGTCCTCAGAAGACAAAAAAAAGCGGGCTCTTAGGCGGACAGGCTCTTAGACGAATTGAAAAGTTAAGCAACCTACCTGACCACTGTCCTGGGTGCTATAATTAGTTTATTGTTAGATCTACTGTTAATTGAGGGGAGGGGGTGGGTTCTGAAATTGGGTTTTTGTTCAAAATATTCCATTTCGGGTTTCTGTTTTCTTTTAAAAGTTCGGTCTCTGCTAAATATAAAAATGGTATTAAAAAGTTGATATGTCCATTCTAAGGTGTGCCATCCAGGCTTTTGCTCATTTGGGCCTCTCTATTCAGTGATAGATCATCACTATTTCACTGGCTACGGGCAAATTGCATATGGAAGGCTTGACTTTGATCTCCTTCACCAATATCGGGAGTCCCAGTGCTAGGGGTCGACACTGACTGACCATCTGAGGCGCTGACCACACCGAATATCAAGGAAAACGTTCACCTGGGACTCTGAAATAGACTTCCCACGGCCTAATGAGAGTGAAATATACCATGTTTCTGCTGCTTCAGAGTGCAGTCATGGATTATCTGTCACAGGAAAGGTAAAAATGCTCTTGGTTTTGACCAAGGAAGACATGGCAGCCATATTTAGCCCTCTCTGGACCCTAAAATGACTCCCTTTTCCTGATGGGGGTAGAGAAGCAAAAATGAAAGAAAATGGGAGTAGGGACACAGGAAAAGGCAAAAGAAGGCATAGAAACCATGGAAAGAGGTCTAGTAGGTGAAACAAACATGTTTTGGGGTTGAAAGTCCGATCAAACGCTCTTTATGGCTGTTTTTTTTTAGCGAAAAAACTTTAAACGCGTTTTTCTCAAAATGCGTTTTTTTAGCACAAATATGCGATCTACTCTTTTATTTATGGAGTAATTGCCATGAAATTTGGCATGAATGCAGAACAAAACAATATCTAAATTTTGTCACAAGGGATTTTTGATATCATTTTCAATTTTTGAGAAATCTGAGATTTAGTGGTCCTTTTCACATACCAATTTAAAAAATTGTAGAAAAAAAACTAAGCACTTTATCAAAAATATGACAACATTTAGATATGGAATGATAAAATATATACACAAAATTACAAGCACATCGGTTGGAAAAGTTCAGAGCCTATCGAAGGTAAAATTATGCAATATCAGGTAGCAAAATCCAAGATGGCGGCCGTTGCCATGGCAACCATAAGAATCTAAAAAAGTCAATCTCTTTACATTTTACCCCATCGGGGATTCCCTGAGCCACAATACCAAGGGGAGTATTGTGTGTGAGTAATTAGGCAAGACCAGCGGGTGTAGCCACAAGACGGGACAATGACTCTTAACAAGTGCCATTTTATGCCTACACAGATGTTCTCAGGACATCTTAGATTGGGAGGATTTCTGTACATGTAAAGATTTGGATGTAATTAGTAATATAAGTATTTAGGCAGATTTTGATATTGTGCCCTAGACCTCCTTAGCATACAAAATTGTCTCCGTCTAAGAGCCCAATCCTCGGAGGACAAAAAAAGTGGGCTCTTAGGCGGACAGGCTTAAAGTTTTATCAGTGCGAATAAGAACAATGTTCTCCCCTTTGTGTGTAGATTTCGTAATTATATCTAATACGCAAACCGAACTCTGATAGAACGAATTTCTAATAAATCGAATGAAAATGAAACAATAGATTTTTTTTCCTCTTTGTGCCTATTAAATGCCTCTCGCATAAATCGAAGCCATAGCCGTGTGTTTCCTTTAAATCGAACTGGTCAGCGACGCCACAAAGGTAAAAATCGGATATTATCATCTCCACGTGGTTTCCACCAACGCAGATGCCGGCGGTTTCAAAACAAAGGGACAGTGCCGCGGATGGGGCGAGAGGGGTTAGACAATGTATTGTGCCTCGCATGCAGCATAAGTAGGCCATGTGTTCACCAGGAGGGGGGGTAAACAGTGTATCAGCACCAGCGCTGCCGACAATCAATCGATAATCAAGCATCCTAGCAGAACCTATAGTACAGGTATATGCGTAAATGTACTAGTACACAAGCTAGATCTAGAATAATATGTATTACGAAGTGTTGTGTTGGGGTTTAACGACACAGCACAATTACGGCTATATTGTGTCAAACACGGTGAGATATGTTTACACATCAAGAAGAAGACGAAGTGTGTAGGTTACGCTATAATAGACAGAGCGCTGCGCCGGTGTTATGATGTTGGATCTCATACCGGGACGGGATTGGCCAGACTCTATATCCTGCTAGTTTGTGTTTTTTTTTTTTTTGCGTGCGGTTGACTCATTTATATCCTCACAGACAACGTGATGGCTTCCTTTAACTGTTTTCAGAGTTAAAACTATTTCAGGGGTAAAACTTACTCAGCTGCCTTTTTTAGGACTAAAGCATTAACAGTTCTTTTCACGGCTCTAACTTTTCTTTACATTACTTTTGCTTTCAACACAGCC
>JBCEWB010187598.1:0-25007 GCA_039654565.1 Peronia peronii
TCTATCTATCTATCTATCTATCTATCTATCTATCTATCTATCTATCTATCTGTCTATCTATCTGTCTGTCTGTCTGTCTATCTATCTATCTATCTATCTGTCTATCTATCCATCTATCTATCTATCTGTTTGTCTGTCTGACTGACTGTTGTCTGCTTGCCTGTCTGTCTGTCTGTCTATCTACCTATCTATTTATCTATCTATCTGTTTGTCCATCTGCCTCTGTGTGTCTGTCTGTCTATCTAACCTGGCGCATTGTCTCTCCTTCCGATATCCCTGCCTAAAGCCTGATCTTTCTGTCTCTATATAAACTCTTGTTCAGTGTTCATTGCATACAACACGTGTGAGTTCACCATACAAAAGCTTTCCCTACATCGTTACACATTGTTCAGTCACTCCGTGCTAATTGTGAGCTCTTAGCATTGTTGTGGTTTTATTTTCTACCTGGTTGTTTTCTTTTAAATCTAGACAGGCTTCGGAAACTGAACAGTGATCAGTCGACATGTAAGGGACGTGTGTATACCTCTTGAGTTTCTTCAGTCTTTTGGCCGATTCAACAGCAGTTGTAGAAGGCGAATAAGAAAGATTAGCGTAAGTTTATCTCCAAACTGGCCATCCGAGACCTCTCATGACTGAAGGCAACTGGTGGCATGCAGACCTGACGAACAAATAGGTACGTTCATGCATGATTTACCCAAAAAAAAAAAATACTGTTTGTAGCATCGCACAGGAGAAAATTTCTATGAGCGACATGTGAAACTAGTAATCACACATAGATCCAGTTCTAGATTTTACTTCATTTTCCTGCAGATTCTTGCTTTGCCTTGCCCTGCATTGACTTGCAATGGCGCTGGCCTGTCTTAACGCAGGGACCTGCTGGGCACCGATCTTGCCCATGGACCCCACGAGCATAATTATTGTCCCATGGTAATCTCTGTGTTAATCTATTTTAACCTCTCGACGATTTACATTTAATTTCCACTCTTGTAAATAGATGTAGTGGCCCCAGTACACTGATTTGAGGTTTGAAACAAGCTGTGGAAAAAATCAAGACACTGTCTTTAGAAAGTGCCCGAGAACCCTGAATGCTCTTAAGATGGTTCTGCTTTGGCATCATTGGGGCGCCTCTTAGATGATATGTACATCAATGATCACAATTGTTGAAGTTGCATGCTTAGGCCTGAGACTTTGCAAGAGATTTCCCCTCGAGTCTGCTGTATCATATCCGCAGAGCGTTTTTTTCTGTCTTCCTCCTCCTTCCGCTTCCCCTCCACAGTTCCTTGAAGTATCACCTTGGCAATGTAACCAGATCTTCATCTTGTAACCTCGCCGTACCACTTCAGCTTTCTTGTCTTGACTGTTGTCAGAAAATCGTTCTAGATAACGTACTCGGAATGTCTTGATAGAACTTCATATTTTTGTTGGCCAATTTCTATTTACGATTCCAAAGAACTCCCGAGTGGATGCCATTCAGTTTGAAAGTTCCGGTAAATGGAAGCCTGAGGCAAGCGGTGCATAGGACGATCAGTTAGCATGGGGAATCAAATCCATCTTATTACAGTATTGGATTTTGTCTGGTATTCGAGGATAAAAAAGATACCGAATTTACTCATAGAATTTACACTCAGTACCACAAGTGTTTCAGACTGCTAGTATTTACTTGAATTTTGAAGCTTGAGAGAGAGTGTATTTTAAACATTTTGGCAATCCAAAATTGGGTTTCCCCCAGGTTTTTATGAATCTAGTTACAAAGACGTTCCTCATTTCGCATTGTTGAGTTGTGTGTGGCATTCAACACATAAGATTGGATGAGGAAAATCTGTACATAGGCAAATGAAAATTCCAGATAGAAAGTACGAGAATCTGTCATATTTTGCACAGTATATACCAGATCCTTACTGCTGGGTTTTGCTCGGCAGTTAAGGTTTGAAACAAGCTGTGAAAAACTGTCAAATAGATGAGAAACCAGGAAACGTATTTTCTGCTAACGGGTAAAATCTACTGCACAGTATAATATACCAGATCCATATCTTGTATCGCTGGATTTCGCTGGACGTTCAGAATGTGAGACAGATCGGCAAGTTTTCAGTACCAGTTCGGTAAAATCTTGCCCATCCAATAATACAAAGATTCCACTTTGCATTGTCTGGCTTTGCTCGGCATTCAAAGCTGAAGACAGATTTTGCAAGTTCAAAGACAGAATAGTGAAACTTTGACAAAATACTTCAGTAAATGTACTCTAGGCTGACACATTCTATTGAGGATTCGAAAAATGAAACAGTTTGCGTGATTCCAATGATAGGTTCTAATTTGCTTTATGCTGGCTCTTGGTATATGGGTTACATACGTTTCTACTTCGTATTACTGGGTTCTACTGGCATTCGAGGTTTGAGACAAGTTGTGCAATTTCAAGAACAGTTCAGTGAAGTCTTACATGATATACCCAAGACCCACATTTTACCATGGTGGGTTTTGACTCGACATTCGATGCTTGAGACAAATTGTGCATAATTAAAATGTAAAAACAACTTCTCCAGCCATGTAATTAGGTGGATGCTGGCCAGATAAATCTAGCACAATAATCTAATCCCTAACCTTCCTGTGAGTTTTACCGGGTATTCAATATGTGAGACAAGTTGTTCAGTTTTCAAAGACTGATAGTTTAATGAAATTTTGCCCAAAAGCCTCAAAACCCTGAACTTTGTATTTTGCTCGGCATTCTATGTTTCACGTACGTTTTGCCGAATTTGAATTTCAGGGAAATTCTGCCCAGTCCACACCCAGATAAACTTATGTTTTTCTTGGCATACGACGTGGGACACAGACTGTGCCAAGTTCAAAGGCCGATGTAGCTAAATCTAACAGCACAACATACTGTTACTCAAAAACATTACGTTTTGTTTGTGGTGGTGACGGCGGCGGCGTTTGCATTTGAAAGCGATTCTGTATTGTTACAAATAGTTTTATGGTCGATCTGATTTGTTTTACTGATCAGTGGAATCTTGCAGTAAATAATATGAACTCCCTCCTTTGTAATGCCCGTGGTGTACCTTGGAGACTGGTCGAGCTGAGTTTATAGGAAGACAGTCTCAGAGGTATCTATATCAGATCCTGGCTTTATACTCTTTGAGTTTTCAGTCAGCATTTGAGGCTAAAAACAAGCTGTGCAGAATTCATTGGCGTAATAAAATATTGCACAATGTACACATCTTTACTAAATAATATGTCATGTCTCTGCATACAAACGTCTTTCCTGTAGACTGTTTTATTCGTCATTTAAACATTGATACCTTCGGCATAATGACGAATATGTTTTAGAGCAGGTCTTGTTTGTTTTTTTATACTGGAGTTCGATATTTTGCACACAATATATTTCAGACCTTGCACTGTTTTTGGTTATTTTTTTTTGTTGTTGTTTTTGTTTTTGCTCGGCTTTCGAAGTCTGAGACCACAAGTTGTGGAGATCACGAAGACCCAGAAGAGTGAAATTTTGCACAATGTACGCCTAGATCCTTATTGGTATTTGATGTCTGAAAAAAGTTTTGCATAACAACAGTCTTATAGCGATCTGGATTGGTGGAAATTAGCACATTGTCTTTATTCTAGATTGGACGTATGCCAATCGCCGAAAGCAGAAAATTTTGTTTTATTTTTACAGTAGCTCTAAATCGATCTAATTTGCACGTGAGGTATATTTTTTATTTAACCCACTTTCTATTGCAGTTTTGTTTGGCGTTTGAAATATGCAGCAAGTCGTACATAATTTAGGGCCAGCTTAATTAAAATCTTTACTGCTAAATTTTGCTTTAGCTTTCAAGGTTTTTCCAGGCTTTTGAGTTTTGAGACAAGTTAATTGTGATGATTATCAGCTTTACAAAACAATCTGTCATCTATTATGCGCGAACTACGGGAATCTGGCACCAAATGCTTACCTTGTATTGCTGGTAATCTCGGCATTCAAAGTTTGTGATGGTTAACGGTTATGCAAAGTTCAACGTTAGATTTGTTAAATCTTGCACACCGTAGCCAAGAACTTATTTTACTCCTAACTGCAACATTTTGATATCTAACATTTGAAACAAGTAGTCTATGATCACAAATAGCTGAATGCTATTGTTTGAGAAGTTATGGTAGGAGCACATTCACCCATATAATGTTGTCTCTATATTTCTCAACTTTGTATTGTCGGGTTCTGCTTGGCATTCAGAGTTTGAGAATTGTGAATCGTGGTTTTGAAACATCTATATTTTACCACAAAATGTAATCCTTGATTCGTTCACTTTTATACAGTTTCTTCTTTGTATTGCTGGGCTGTGGCTCGGCACTCGAAGACTGAACCTACGATAGTTCTTTCTTTGCATTGTTGGGTTTTTCACTTGGCATTGGCAGACGGGGCTTTACAAATGGCTGTCCTAGAATGCAGAAAGTCGGGTTGAGATTGAGGTTGCATATTCTATCAGCACTCCTTACCTTGCACTGCTAGGCACCACCTTGCACTCGAGGTCAAGGGAGTTGTGATACACGCACACAATATGTTATATTTATAAATCTCAACTTTGAATTGTCAGATTCTGCTTGGCATTCGGAGTTTGAGAGATGTGAAACGGTTTTGATGCATCCAGGTGTTGCTTCTTTCAAACCAAATTCTTTGGTTTCACAGCTGAAAATCATGCGAAGGTGTCTCTCTTTACTACAGTTGATCAGTTCCTACTTTGTATTGCTAAACTGTGTTTGGCATTTGAAGTCTGAACCTCTGTAGTACGTTCACATTATCCATATTACATACGTAGTACTACACAACCTGCTACTGAGTTCAATATGTCTAAGACGCCCCTTCATAGTCGGAGCTTGAAAAAAACGTGCCAGGCCTGTACTGCCCACACAGTATTATACTCTAAACAATCTCCAATTAACCGTTTAACTCAAAAACGTATCCAGCTGTGCCAGGCGCTATATAGCAGAAATCGTTTCGATATGTAGCGACACCTTTGCACAGTTTTAATTAGCTCTCCTCTTTGTGCAGCTTATATATAGTTTTTTGGTTTTGTTTTGTTTCGTTTCATTTTGTTTTGTTTGTTTTTTAATTCGAACTTTGTAATCGGTTGTGCAGTTTTCAGAAGTATTGCAATGCTTATGTGGGGAATTTCCTCGTACGACCGAGAATGGAATCTTGCACTTTTATATAAATGGTTTCATGCCGATCTTCTGATCTGACGATTTTGCATGTCTTACGCGTCTCTCTCTCTCTCTCTCTCTCTCTCTCTCTCTCTCTCTCTCTCTCTCTCTCTCTCTCTCTCTATCGGATCGCTGCTTCAGAGCCATCCCTCTGGCTGATTGGCTGAAAGATTCCCGATCCCATTGCTCACTGAAGATCGTCGTTCACCATTTTTGCCTTTTAACTATTTAATAAGAATAAACTTTTGGGATACACATTTGTTCTACTTGATATTCAATTTGCTGTGCATTTTAACTTTCATTCTGTGTGTAATATTTCCGCCCCTCCCCCTCCCCCCGTTCTTTTTTTTTTTTTTTTTTTTTTTTTGGATCTCTATTTTACTATTTATTTTCTAAACCAATTTTAACGAACTTTTAGCATATACATCATTCTCAAAAGACAAAAAAAAAAAAAATGATATGTGCGGCCCATTCGGTTTATAAATTTTAAAGAAATATATATATATATATATATATTGTATGAAAAAAACGACGAATTTGAAATCTCACTACATGGCATCTTCCAAAATTTCAGGGGGGTTGTTGTTGTTGTTGTTTTTATACCAAGAGCTGAAAATCAGTATCCTTTTAGATGTGTCAAACAATATGATCATTAAGTTTTGTTAAGTTGCATTGAAATTTGGAAGAGGAGACAGATTTTAAAGTTAGCGATTTTTGAGACGCAAAAATTCAATATGGCGGCGGCGTTGCCATGGCAACCATTCGAGTGGTTTTTTTTGTTTTTTTTTTGTTTTTTTTTTTTAAACTATTTTCTTCTAATTCTAAACATACCGAATTAGATGGAAAAGGTGAAGTCCATCTGGGTCGAGTCAGGAAATGTGCTTTAATTGAATTGTCTTCAAACAAACGTTTTGGGACTAGTCGATATTCGAACTCGGAACTCTTGATCTCAAGTCGGGCGGTCCGACCACAAGACCACCCACACCAAAAATAAAATAATACCAAGGAAAAGTAAGACCAGTTGCTACGTGAAGCAATTTGCTTGGTTATCAGTATCCTCTATCAAAAATATGTCTTGCAGCCAGTCAAAAAGAGACTTATGTCGATTTTTCACCATATGGTGTTTTTGGTATCATGTGAAAGCTTATTTCATACCCTTTCAGGTCGTGGCAAAAGTTCTGAGCTAGCTTTATTCTAGCTAGAGATATTATAGTTTAAAGAGACAAGGAGGGACCCCCAGCAATGACCGAAATTCCAAGAAAATCGAGTTTAAATGAACGGTCGAACGCATAACTGTACTTGCCTACCTCACAAAAAAACCATTTTAATGAAGAAATGTTTATAATTCGAGGGTTAGACCGATACTGTCTTCTCCAGAAATGAATGCACTTTCGATTTCTGCATTAAAAAAAATTCGATGTCTGACCCCCCCTCATCACAGTCAAAGCCCGATTTCTCGGCTCTAGCCCAGCGACTTGCGTATCATTTCGACTGGCCTTGAGACATATGTGACTCAAAAATGACATGACAATTCTGCCCTTCCAGCGAACTTTTGGCCTTTTAAATTAGTTTATTTTATTTTTCTACCTCACATATTTTGCCGCAGTGTACGACTTGTTTTGTTCAAAGACCTGTGGATGGCAGATCTCAAAATAGCCCTTTTGATCGTTTCACTTGTCGTTTCTTGCCATTGGGAACACGACATACAAATTACCACGATCTGCCCTGTCCTTTTTTTCAACCCCTCGCCCTATACATAGCCCATCCCACAGTTCAGGTTAATAATCGACCTTGGTATTGTGAAATCCTATTACTGTGATTATCCTTGTATCTGCTTAGTCTAATCTCTCTGATGCAGAAAGAAACCTTGTCTAATAAATGCAGATTTTCATAACTCAGAAACATTTTTGTGTTTACATAAATACATCTAAAAACAACTGCTAACAAATTAATCTGGGAGGTCACATAAAAGTTATGACCTCTTTGTAGCAGAAATAGAAAGAAGGATGAAATATGTATCCACCCTTTTCAACTTTTTTTTTAATATGTGCAAGTGCGCAATTTAATCGGAAGCAATTTGAGATGAAAAGGATTGACGCTATATGTTCTGTTTCTGACAGACCCCTGCAGTTGAGAGGTGTTTATTTTGCCAATCTTTTGCTCCAAACAACATATGTTTGTTATTTCATAATTAAACTTCTTTGATGTTACTCTAAATTGAAACCACCGAAGTGAATGGTTGTTGTTAAATGTTTCGCTACACGAATCTATGCAAGTATCCAAATAGTCTGGGGTAGCCGATTGAGATATTTCAAGGTTGGTCTGCGAGAACATGGCTCATATCTGGCTTTGTTCATAATGTAAACATTGTCTGAATGTCACTCATTTGACAAGACTTCCTCCTCATGCGCAGACAATGTGCACAAGTCCGCATGTGAGCCAAACATTCCTGCACAATTTAACCATCTTGAAATACCCTATTGCATGGTTTTCACAACAGCACCGGCCTATTGATGCGTTTGCGTTTATCATTGTTCTCGGTAATAGGGACAGTAACTTTGTTGGTTCATTAACGTGGATAGAAACAATATAGTGGTTGATATCTGTTTCCGGAACATATTTATCTGTTGGCGGATTTGAAAAGGACTTACAGCTGAGGGTTTACTGGAGGATGGCCACAGTACTCTGTTATTACATCTGTTTTATCAGTCCTGTATTTGTCTGCAAAAAAATGATTTTGTTCCCCCCTGCGTTACAATAGGTGACCTTGGTTGCCTTTTTAAAGGCAACAATTAACAATCTTTTTTGCAAATGAAATGCAAATTGACTCCTTTGCCTTGGGGAAGTCGGGGGGGGGGGGGGAGGGGGGTCTTCCAGGCCATGGATTAATTACCCCAATTAAATTAATTGTCCATTACCAAAAGTCTTTAAGATACGTTTTCAAACTACTAATCATGTTCTTCAAAGTGCAGCCTGCCTTGAAGTCGGGCTTTTGTCATCCTTTGTCTTTAATAGTCAGGTTTTTTGTGTTTGTTTTTATCCTTTGCCCTGAAAAAAAAAATCCGGTATAAAGCAAGGCCTTTTGGCGTTGATAAAAGAAAAAACAAAGCGATACGTAGCGGGCATTTCGCCCATTCATTCTTTCCTTCTCAGGAGATAGGCTGGCAATCACAGATGTCGTTAGATTGCACTGACTTCACAAAGACGCTCGAAAAGTCCACCTCTCGTGTCACTCTCTGAGGGATGTTTTTTTTTTTTTTTTCAGAAAATGGGGGCGTGGGGGGAGGGGAGGGAGGGGGGCAAAAATTGTCCTGCGCTTTTTTGTGTCAGGTAAGCCTCTAATCGAACATCTAAAAGATCAACACACCAGTGGCCACGTGTTTTTCCAATCTTTGATCTTTCAACTATACACACACATATTCTAATGATGTCTCAACTTATAAACGTACTCAGTCGTGCGTTATATAATCGTTGTCGTGCGATGATGCTTCGTTAAAATCTTAACACAAACATACAAACAAAAGACACAAACATGTAAACCAAAAGGCATCTCTTTGATGTTGCTGGGACAAAGCGAGAGCTAGCGGTTCCATATGTTGTCCAAATCGGGCGTGTACCGTAATCACATGTCATAGGTTCAAAAGGGGTATTTTTCAGAAGTCTGGCACGTGGCAGACAGTGTGAGTGGGTAGATCTTATGTTGATTTCTTTGAACAATGTGTGTGCATTGCGACAGCAAATCGGATTTTAAATACTTTGTTTCTTCCACCTCAAAATGTACAATTAGTTTTTTTTAACATCTGCATTGTTCGACTCGGCCGTTTTTATAACTTAAAAACACACATTGATTTGGGGATGGGGTGGGGGGGGTGGGGGGGGGGGTGCGGCCTTCGATAAGATGCAAGGGGAAAAAAAAAATTTAGATACCAGAAGAGATAGATCACATAGATTTCAAATATCTAGTCACAACGCTTGTAACATAGACATTTATAAAACTTGATATTTATTAGTGAACAAAACTATCATATTTCTCTACACATTGAGAAAAAAAAACTAAATGAACATTTTCGTGGTCAGTCAGAATGAGCCTTTAAGTCGCTGGACTCGAATAAAGAAGTCGGGATTAAATTAAATGTAGCAAGAAAGTACAGAAATTGAGAGATTCATTTATAAGACTTGCTCGTCGAGGTAGGATTGTTTGTGAACTGAATATAATTAGATGGATCTGTGTGCCGATTTTTTTGCGGATTTCCTTGTTTTTTTTTTTGTTTTTTTTAGTCTTTAAAATTTGCAATCTCTCTGGTTTGTGTTGCCAAAGCACGCTCAAAAAAAATTTTAGCACGTCATACATGAGTAATTTTTTTTTTCTTTTGTGATGGTAATAACTATATTTGGTAGACAAAATAAATGACACATATCATTCGTTTTGACTGGTAGCGAGAAAAATAAAAGATAATAGAAATAGAACTAGTATTTGTTCCAGGTTTTATCGTTAGAGATCAGTCATCTGATCTGATCAAAGATTTGTTTAATACATTTTTTGCATTGAAATTTCTTCCCCCCAAAGACATAAGATATAAATAATAAAGAAGAGATAATGAAATTGTTGTGTTATCTTCAAGATGTGTTTCTAGAACACGAATAAATTTCACTACGTGAAAGTTGATTAGAACAGTATGTTTTGCTGTTTGCAGTGACCCCCCCCCCCCCCCTTCCCCTTTTTCAAAAACAATCACCGCCTCTGGGCATCATACGCGGTGAAGTCGGTCATACTCTCGAAGTTCCAGCAGGAGCGGGAGGGGGGAAAGGGGGGGGGGGGGGAGAGAGAGAGAGAGAGTTGTGAGTTAACCCAATTTGCCACGTAAGTGCAAGGACAGGGAAGCGGACAACTACAGCTTCAAACACAATTGTCTAACTTAGGAAAAATGGTACAAACTGATATCTCAGTATGGCACACAACACTGATTAATATACAATTATCCTTTATGTAGTCTGCAGATGTTCGTGTTGATTTCATTATCTTTCTTGTTTGGTCGATTTCTGAAAGCGGTTTAGCTCTGTCTATCCGCCTGTCGATCTTAGCAACTAATCGATTCCGTCCACGCAAATTTACTCTCCAAAAATTTTCAACATGTCTTTTGATCCGAAAACGTCGAACGAAATTTGGCGCACAGAATTTTATCAATATTAAGTAGTATGGATAAGTACTTGGATGTGTAAATCTGCTTGGGTTTTTTAACCTTTCCGGAAGATGGTACTTGTAACCCCAAGGGTGTCCAAACCTTTTGAGAAGAGGGACAGATTTTATTGTAGGGGATGAAAATGTGTGGGCGCCGAACCAGCTTGACATTCTCTTTAAACCATAAATATCAATATAATCAAGGAAAATGAGCTATTTATGAATTTTTTTTTGCAAATGATCTCCAAGAATAACTTGCCTGCACTAATGTGAAGGATAACACTGAGATCTCTCAATTGTAACAAATAGTCCTACTGAAAAAAAAAAAAACAGGCTGGAATTGATTCAATACGACGAGGTTGCAGGCCGAATGAAATTTGCACATGGGCCGCATTCGGCCCTCATGCTGGTTGGGCATGCTTGTCTTTAAAACCTTGATAGGCAACACTATATAGGAGGAAGGAAAACAGTTTTCAAACTCAAACTTGCCTGAAGACCGCCAGTTCCGATCTCCCAGGACACACAACGCATGATGAGTACGAGTAGTCAGGAAGTCAGGATTTTTCTATCTATGAACGATTTGGAGGAGTAAGAAACTCGACATTTCCGCCGTTGGTTGAAAAGAATATATAATAATGGATGGATTATATAATCCGAAGTTTACATTCTGCGAGGGGGGGGGGGGAGGAGGGGGGGGGTATATAAGAAGGTTCATTGCTCTCCCACCAGCTACGAGACATTGAGGAGCATTGAGCTCGCAAACTTACATTTTTGTGCGTTTTTGTACAGCTGAGACAAGGAGGTTGAAAAGCTTAACAAAACCCGTAACCATAACCACCTACTATATATATATATATATATATATATATATATATAGGCAGTTAAAGCCCGCAATCGGTGGTGAAGTTAGTTGCCTTTCACCTTATATTCTGTCAGACACAGATACGTTTACAGGTCAAGGAGAAGAAGAGAGGAATGAAAGCGGGACAGAAGGTAGGAGCAAGGAGAGAGATGAGATGTTTCCCCTGGAACGTCGAGGATGGCACTCCATGGGAGACATCCTACCGATGGCGGGCTTACACCACTTGCAGGTGGGGGGAGCAGTACTTATAAATCTCGGGCTCTCGGGGAGGGGGGGGGGGTGGAGGAAATAGAGAGAGGTTAACTCTTACAAAGAGATTAATTGTTACAAAACTGACTTACCTTGAACATATATCACTTTCAAATGAAACATATAAAAACTATGAACGTCACTTACAAGAGCACAAAATACTTGCATCGCCAGAGCACATCTGATAAGTATCGCAACTTTCATTTTTGCCAAATTTCCCCTATTAAGCCTACTAATTATATTTTCATTATATATATATATAAAAAAAAAAAAACACTACACCTCTGGAATGATTATGTCACAAAATCGAGAGGCCTTACAAAATCTGATCATGCATTAGTAGGAGGAAGAAGACAAAAAGATGGAAAGACAAAAAAGATGGAAAGACAAAAAAGATGGAAAGACACTATCAGAAAATGGACTGATCTCTCTGTAGGCAACACACACACTGAGATATGGGGAAGACCGGGACGGCTGGGAAGGAGGTTGTTGGTATGTCATTAGTACAGCACTGCCCCTCCTCTCCACACACACACACACACACACACACACACACACACTCTCACACACAACACACACACAATGTGGACTATAACCCAAGCTTACGTAACCAAACCATTTTCTGTGTCAAAAGCTTGAGTGGGCGTTTTCAACAATGATGCGGATTTACTCATTATGGTATCATCAGACATTGTGACTCTTCTTCGTCTCTTAATCGAGATGTCTTCAATAATTTCTGATTATTGTGGACAAGGCAACTGGGTCATTGAAAGAACACTATTTTAAAAAATAAAAAAAAATAAGGCTAGACAATTTTTTTTAAAAGGCAAAAAAAAAAAAAAGGCACACCAGGAGTGAGGGAAAGGAGCAGATAAAATAAATCCTAGTTTAAATGACTGGATTTATCTGTATCACTATCACCATGACTGTTATTCATATTGCGTTGTTTTCGTTTTGTTTTTTAGTTTCTTTGATTTTGTTTTTTTGGGGTTTTTTTGGTTGTTTTTTCTTGTTTTGTTTGTTGTTTGTTTTTTGTTTGTTTTGTTTTGTTTGTTTGCTTGTTTGTTTGCTAGCTTGTGTTCTGAGCCTGTGTGTGTGTGTTGTTGTTTTTTTTTCGTTTAACTCATTTTAACATTGACCCCCCAGTTACCAAAGATCTTCTTTAGCCTGAGGAGCGCGTAAAATGCAGCTGGAATATCATATTCACGATCTTACAAAAAATATTGAACAGTCACTTTAGTTGCACTTGCTATTTTTATGTTCCTGTTATCTTTTTTTTTTTTCATTTTTAAATTCTTTTCTTAAATTCTTTTCTATATGAGTATTTTATAACGTTTTGTTTAAAATATAAACTCCTACTGATTTTCTTTTTTTTTTTTGTGTGTGTGTGTGTATGACCTCTCTTTCTTTATTCTATTTCGTCTTTTTCTTAATCTGTTAGTTTTACTTTCATGAAAAAAACAACAACAAACAAATGTTATTCGTGGATTATGTGATATTTCTAAGAAGTCTGTCTTTGTAATATATTCAGCAATTTTTTTTTTTGTTTGTTTTTTTTTTGTTTTGTTTTGTTTTTCTTTACCTTTGTTCTTTCTGAAAATACACATTTCATCTGTTTTCCCTCAAACAAGACACAATTTCTGACAGTATGATTCGAATTCATCATCTGTATTTTTTGTGTTGCAGTGTGATCCAAGATGCAGATGACACATGTGTGTGTGTGCTTTTGTGTGTATAATTATGTGGACATATCCGGCGTGTGTGGTGTCATTTTTGGTACGGGTTGTAATCGAGTAGCGTTATCAAGGCAACCCCACCTCTCTAGACAGGATCTCTTACTTCAGTTACTAGAGATGAACTAGACGGTTCGGAGAGAGATTTTTGCACATTAAACACATTCAGCTTTCAAGAAAACTAAAACGGAGGTCTCTCTACAGTAGCTGGGTTATATAATATATCTGAGTATATGCTGGTGTCTAATGCAGTACTTTAACAATGGAATTTTTCATTCTGGAGAATTACGTAGAAAGCGAAAAACATATAAAAAAAAAAATATGTATATCTGACCAACCTGGTATTTCGTTTAAATGTTATGCAGGCAGAATGCCTGTTTGTACTGTTCTCCCAGTCCAGCATAGTTTATTAGCACAGGGAGATTTTGTCAACATGGTTAACTGAGATTTCTTGCCGTTTTCTGAGACCAAAGTTTCTCTGATCACTTGTAACAGTTTGATAAGATTTCTCACAATTTCAGACCGTTGATACTTTACATAGGGATAGATGAATGGCAATGCAAACATAATTATCTGGCTCACAGATCGACACAGGTCCGAGAAGAACTCATAATTATATTGAACACAGTCATAGACACAGTCATATTTATTGATATCAGATCTATATAGGAAAGGCACATTTAGTGATCATCGTCTCCATAAAAGGTCATAGCAAATACACAACAGCACATTTAAACAGTTTAATTCCACTGCCTTATCTCCTGTTATATCATTACCTCTGTAGCTTTAAGTAGATTACATCAAATATAATATAATGAGTGGTAATGAAATAAATTTTATATAATTTCATAAGTGCTAACTTTTCATATTTGTGGGTTGTTTTCTACGATAGTTAAACAAACGCAATATATCAAACGGAGACGGAATCTCTCATAACACTTCATTTTTTTTTCTATATGCTTTTGGTGAAATCAACAAATAATGAAGAGCACAGACTGATTACAAATGGATTTCATCGGATGATGTGTTTTCTTCCCCTTGTTCACCATTTAAATACTTTCCGCAGGAAGGAGAACGGAATGGGAACCTCAAATAAATCAGCCTGTCGTTGGCGATGTCCCATGAAAATCGATCCAAACCAAACTATTTCATTCGACGATGAGTTGTTTTTCGTTTTCAAACATTCGAAGCAAGATATAATATTTGCAAGGAAAATGGAGGGGGGGGGGGGGCGGGACAAAGGGCACACTCCAGGACATGAGTTGGTCTTTTGCCTCAGATGATAACTGGTGAAAATCCATACAAACAGTTTTTTCTTTTTTTTCTTTTTTTTTTCTTCTAGATTTGGAAGTTTGCTTGGTATAGTTAAAAAGTTTTTTTAAAAAATAGTGCCATGAAAACCTTCAGCACTCTGCTGCAATATGGCAGAAACGGAGGTCTCAAAGTTATTGTCACTCTCTGTCAGCACAATTTCCCCACCCTCCAGCCAGCAATTTCTTAGGCCTAGTTGGTAGTTGTTTGTACATGTTGTCAATATTTGTTTTCTCAACTTCTCGAGTCCACACATCCCTTGCATTACATGTGAATTATATCACAACAACCATCCCTGTCCTCCTAGACATCTTTCACTCAAGTGTTACAGAACTGACTACCTTGAACACTATCACTAAATAATATACATAAAAATATGAACTTTGCTTACATGAAAAAATTACGGAGACAATGTTAAAACGATAACGGAACAAAATCTATGAAGTTAAAACTCTTCGTGTAATTTTTTATGTCCTGTCGTTGTTGATGAGGATACTTTTTTCTCCTTTTCTCTCTCCTCATCTGCTTTCTCTCTCTCTTCCTCTCGTTGTCGTATCTCAGAGTAGGCGCTGTTGAAGACGTCCATGACCTTCTGAAGTGACTCTTTGCGCATCTTGTCCAGGTCTCTGCGCGTGATCTGAGATTCTTGTTCCTCGGATCTCATGAACTCAAACACTCGATGTGGCTCGGGCACCTCCATCTGTGCAAAGAGAGAAACACACGGAGAACGAGATAGAGAGGATTTCTAAAGAACTTCGGCAAAGTGTCTTTTCATGGAAATTTGTGTTTCGAGGAAATTGATATTTTCCTTTGTCACCTCTTTCAACAATAGTGGCGGATAGATAGGAATTATAATAATGCTTGCCGATCCTTCACGGCTGGAGAGGCACCATACTGCCTATGGATTGCACAACCTTAACCCTAACCCTAGCTCTAACCCCGAACCTTTACTTTAATCCTAATCCTAACGGGTACTTTTTGTTTTAATATGACCTTGTATGATGCCTATGGATCTGCTATGGTTAGGTGTTATTATGCACTGTGATGCCTGTGCACCCACTTCGGTGTATCATCTTCCCTATTGTTCCACCAGCGACATGTGGGCACTCTGGGGCCTATAGATCCACTTCCTTTAACAATTAGTGAACAAAGTATAGTTCTTAGAGAGTGATCAGATACAATAGGCTGTCTTTTAATTCACTGTGAAAAGTCCATGTCTGAAAGGAGAGAAAATAATGAACTTTGATGAAAACGTGTTTTGTCAAAGTTGTAGTTAATGCAGATTGTGAGGTTAACAACGGACAGTTAAATTTGGTTGGAGGGGCAATCGAATTTTCTTGAGTGCGACATGAAGGGTTATTATTTCGAGTCAATCTGCATTTGGTGCGGTGTCTTAAAAGGGTTTTTTCTGTTTGTTTCTTTGTTTGTCTCTTTCCTTTGTTTTTTTACTTTGTTGTGTTTTTGTTTTTGATTCGTTTGGAAATCTGAAGGGCCGACTCTTCGCCCTGAAAGCTAAAGAACCGTAAGTTGTCAACCCTTTTGCTTGCCAGCGCTCATAGTGAATCATAAGAGATGTCTCTAAACGTATTCACCATGACATGCAACGTGTCTTTGGCATAAAAAAAATACAATTTTAACATGTTTCACGGTTGCTAAGATATCTGAAGATGAAATGGAATGCTAAAGCGGATTGATATTGAATAATAGAATATGCTAGCATGTCTAGCAATAAACAGTTCAAGACAAACACTGGTACTAATACTCTTTATAATCAATTTAAAATCCAATACTTATATAGTCTGATCATTAGCGTTGACTGAACACTGAAATCTTTGTTGTTATTCCCACATATGTTTTTTATGTATAGTTCAACCCTTTATCACTGTTCTGCGATAGATACACATACCATCTGATTAATTTTAAGATTAATTTTAGGAAAAGCCTAGTTTCTTCTCCAGATCTACCAATAATGTCTTGTTCATTGGTATTGTTTTGTTGATGATGTTGTTGTTGTTGTTGTTGTTTTGTTGGTTTGTTTGTTTTGCGTGTTTGTTTGTTTGTTTGTCTTTCGGAGTTTTTGTTTGTTTGTTTGTTTGTTTTTGTTTTGTTTTGTTTTGTTTTTCCTGCGTGATGTAGTTTTGCTTAAGTATCCTGATGATTTCATCACTGTGAATACGGCGATGTGTAATTCTCATTTCGGCGTAGGTGAAAACCGTAGACTGTTGTCTCAGAGGTAGGCATGACGATATGCAACGCTGGGGACTCTGATGATAAGATAAAATAAACACGCTCAGATACGATAAGGTAACATAAGATACGCATTTTGTTTTCTCCTCAAAAAAAATTCCATTCACAGTTGATGAGTATATATACATGTAATTACATTCACACCCACATGCAATTATGGACAAAAGCATCACGCACTAATAGCATTAGAACAAGGCAGACTCAAGCTACATCACCACAACTTGATAAGGTTAATAAAGACGAATTGAAGTAGCTGGAACCAAAGCAAATGCGATCGGTATTGTATTACTTTGTGGAGAGCTTTTGTTACATTAGCCTTACTGCACTGGGCTTATGAAATGAGTGAATTAGATAAGTGAACCATGAAAGACAAGTGAATTCTTTACGTCACCGCAACAGGTCATGTTGCCCTTGATTTTGTGTAATGTCCGATGTTAATTAGTGTGCTTTTCTGGCGTTCATTAGGATGCTTTCATATATAATATCTGTACTAAAAGGCAGCCGCTTCATAACTTATGCAATCGGTGACCAGTATGTTTCATTATGCTCTTTCTCTCGTTAGCCGCAGTTCATAGTACATGCTTGAACATGAGGGGCGTGAAAAATATACGGCTTTGACTTTTGTCTGCAAGAACGATGATAACAGACTGAATCTTTATGGATTGTGATTTTGAAAAGGTTAAAATATCAGGTTTCTCATGCTGTTTTTTTTGGGGGGGGGGGTTTCGTTTTTTTTTTTCCTTTTTTTTTTTCTTTTTTTTTTTTTTTTTTTTTTTTTTTTTTTTTTTTTTTCCCCTTGAATGTTTTCACCCGGACATTCAATCTCAGCTTTTTTTAAGTTATTTTAACAGTCAATTGAGTATGCATGTCTATTTGTGAGTGAGCGTGTGTGTGAGTGAGTGGGCGTTTTTAGTCAAATGTTGCAGCAAAAACATTTCTAAGTTGTAGCTATTTTAGTCTGTCTTAACCTGTTTGACTCCTTACAGCCGCCCGGTATGGCTATTCAGACCAGGACAAGCGCTAGCCTGGAAACACTGAATAGGAAGAAATCATGGATATTTTGCTTGAGGAAATAATTACAGATTCTTGATAAAGAATAAGTTACACAGTCCATACATCTGATTGTACTGTTGGTTGTGAAATCCAACACTGATTCATTATGGATACTTACCATAGTATCATTGAAAAATTTGTTTTAAAAAGTCATAGCGGCTCAAGGGGGTGAGGTGACTTAAGAATCTGTTTCGTGTGTGTGTGTGTGTGTGTGTGTGTGTGTGTGTGTGTGTGTGTGTGTGCGCGCGTGTATGCGCGCGTGTGCGTGTGCGTGTGCGTGTGCGTGTGTGTGTGTGTGTGTGTGTGCGTGCGTGTGTGTGTGTGTGTGTGTGTGTGTGTGTGTGTGTGTGTTTGTTTCTTTTTTTCGGACAGGCAGGGGGGAGCAGGGTCTTCTTTTGATATTGAAGATAAGCACTGTAATTTGTGGCACTGCTTTTGTCTTCCAGTCTTTTCCTGTCTGATATTATTCAATAATATCATTAAAGATATCACTTTTCCTTCCTTTATTTTTTCTTGTTTTGTTTTGTTTGTTTGTTTGTTTGTTTTTTGTTGTTTCAACGTACGTTGAAACCAGAAGTAACACTAACAGTCTCAAACTGTGTTTATCCATGTATTCTCACTGAGTATCATTTTCAGTTCAAATGTTGACAGCAACATTCCTAAATTAACTTTAGTTATTTTCCACCGGCAGTGGGGCTGGTTCAAGTCATTTAGCATATCTGTTTGTTTGTTTGTTTGCTTGTTTGTCTGTTTGTCTGTTTGTTTGTTTGTTTTGTTGATTGTTGAGTGTAGTATTCCCAAATGGTGGTTATCTCATACTCTCTATATTGAATTGTGGGTTAGCTGTATGACATAACTGGTGACACAGTGACCTGTAAGAGGGTAACTTAACTCTCTGCATCCGAGAGTTTTTTCCATAGTTAAAATAGAAGTATTCAACTGTTCCTTTTTTCTCCTTAGGGATACATAATCACAGAATCTTCTTGAATGCTCAGTTGATATAATTTTTCCCGTTATTAGACCCTTCCTGATTGGTACATATACATAGACGGCTTTTGTGAGGTTTGATATAAACAAAATGACCGATAAAACGGAATTGTGTAGCTAAAGTGTTAAAGACTTACATCTCCCAGGACTGTCTTGTAGAAATGCTGGAACTTCTCCTCTGTCAGGACCCCTTCCTCTCCCATCACCACACGGAAAATTCTTTTTAACTCATGGACGTCCAGGTCTGTCTCGCTCAGCCTCTGAGTGGGATGAATAGAAAACAAATAAATGATAGGTTAGAGAAACCAGACAAGATAATCTTAAGGGTGAAAACGCATGGATTCTATCTCCATCCCCACCCCCCTTTTTGGTGGGGAAGGGGGGAGGGAAGGGGGAAAAGGTATGACTCAACCCGTTGAACCCTACAGCCCGGTACACCGGGCAGATTTTCCGGTGTCAACTTCCCCACAGCCCGGTAGACTGGGCTGACACACTTAAAACAGTCCCAGATGTCCACTACAGAAAAATAGATCTAATAGGTCGCTTTTGGGCAAGGATATTTAGGACTACGGTGATCACAAATGTCGGCGCCCATGATCGCGTTTGAGACTTGTGTTTGCAAAAGACATTGAACGCAAAACGAGAAATGTGCGTTCTCGGCCAAGAAGACCAGGGACAGGGGTTTTTCAGGTACTGGTGACCAGGATTCAAAGGGTAAAAGAGGGCGGCGCTTGAATTTGTTTTTTTTTTCCCTTTGACCTTAGGTAATTTACTTTGTGCATGTGCAATTGGCATGTTTATCTGATATGTCCTTGGACACTGGCCAATGGTGTGGTTGCAACAGAAACGGTCGCCATGCTGGATTTTGCCTGTCTTATTACTATATAAGACATACGTGATTTCCGCCTTTTGTGCCCTTTGCAAGATCCCCATAAACCCGATGCATGAACTCCACACAAAAAGGGTGACTGGTATGTCCATGTGTCCAGACTTTACAGACACCCAGTATATAGCGTTTATTCCCGAGAAGCTATTTACAGTCCCCTGTTACTTCAACAGATTCAGCGGGGACAGCTGCAAAAAAATGTGTTCCCAATGTCCTAGGAAGCATTCAAGGCGATTGCCTGTTGGATGCTCAGATCCTTATCCATCTCAAAATAACATTCAATTATAACTGTCGTTTATCCATTTTAACTTGGTTTTAATCAGAAAATGTCTATAGATTGTCTTTCTTAAGGAAAAAAATGTCGGGCAGTTAGATTTCGAATACAGAGATCGAGTTCTGAAACTTTCGAGACAAAATCTTTGTAAAGGGGAAACGACTTGGCACTGTACTAGAATGAAGAATAATTGGAAGTTAAGAAAATATGAAATAGAAAATAACTGAATGTTTACGAAACAGGCCATTGACACCGAGAAACGATACCATAGTATAATAGGCCGAAGTACAACGCGAGATTAAAAACAGTATTATGAACTTCAGAAAAACACACTCGAAAGTTTACGAAACAAGCCATTGATAGCGTGACATGACGGGATATTGTAACAGACTAAAACTGAGAGAATAGAGAAAAATGAGGAAAATAGATCGATTGCTATAACAGGTCATTGACATCGTGAAAAGAGAGAGTTCTATAACAGACCAAGGATGAGAGATTAAGAAAAAAAATGGAAAAAGAAAAACATCTGAATTTAATGACACTAATCATTCAGAACAGGAATCGAGAAACTACAGGATGGAGAAATGGAGCGAAGAATAATGAGCGGTAAAAAAAAAATGAAATGAGAGAAACAAAACGGATCTAAAGCTTATAAAACGAGTCACTGAAAGCATGAAACGACAAAACGACAGGACACTGTCAAAGACAGTTAGAAGATCCAAGAGGAGCATTCACTTTGTAGTTATACAGACAATCAACAACCACACAGGAAATGTCCAGAAATAAAAGCCATAATTATGTCAAATCACAGAGATGGAAGTCATCACTACAAGAAAATAACTCCGATCAAAGGGACCGCCGGCCCTCGTTCTGTCCTCAGAATGCGACGGCACTTTGAGAAAATGACTTTGAAATCACCGCTTACCGAAGATTTTTCTTAACTTTTAGATACTGGAAACTATTTGTTTTGGTGACTGGTCGCCTTAATAATAAAACATGATTTAAATGATTGGGTAAATACTGTACGGGTGATTTATTCGGTATCGATCATGACCGATTCCATTCATTCGAAATCTAATTGCAGGGTTGGGCATAGGATTCTGGTTAAAGTTAAGGTTAAGTTAAGGGGTGGGTAACATGTCAACCAAACAGTGAAAATGATAGGCAAAATTAAGTATTTATTATTTTAAGTGGCATATCCTCCAAATACACCCTGCCTGAAATATAGATTTTCACAGAATGAAAATATCATCCATTGTACACCGATATTACCACCTGTAAGTGGTTGAAAGGCGTAGCTAGAACTTAATCCAGCGAATCTCTTCTTTCTCTGACAACTGCATTTTGTTCACTAGATCTATGTGTCAAAAGGAAAATCTCAAGATTGAATAGCAATTTTCTCGGAATAGATTTTCACGGAAGACTCGTTTTGTGAGAATACGATAGAACTTTTCTCACCAGGATGCCATCTTCAAAGGCCATGAGATAGTAGGCGTCTGTGAGCGGTACAAAGTCCTCCTCTATCAGCGTACAGCCTGTGTCATCGAAGTCGGCAATGGTCGCGAATTCGATCGTCAGTGAAATACTTCGGCCGTAAGATCGAACTTGGTGGAGATAGCCTGGAGGGAAAAAAAACAGATGGAAATCATAACTTTAAGTGTGTGAATTCATGCAAAAAAAAAATTTGCTTGGCTGGGCAAGATAATTATTATTACTTCTACTGTTTTTAGGGACAAACTACTTAGGGAAAAAAATAGACTTCATAGACTGGTGAGTAAAAGAGTCCAGTTCAAACTGATGGAAAGGTCAGACATCAGAAATGACTCTGAAGTACTAAAGATAATTATTGATTTCATCATTGAAGACGTCACTCATGCAATAGCCTTGAAGCACCTTATAATACTGAAGAACAAAGATGATTATAAAAGATCTTAAAAGCTCCACTAGAGAGATCATTACGGTCACTAAACTAACATAAGTAGAAACTCGGTCCTCTTGTTGCTGGTGTCTTCTTATTCTTCCCTACACCAGCTATTTTTTTTGGGGGGGAGGGGGGGGGGGTGTTGTTGTTGTTGTTGTTGTTGTTTTGTTTTCTTTTTAAATTTGCTTTGATAATACGAACGTGGTAGGAAACACAAGATGTCCTCTAATCCCTTTGTCTATCGTTCTCTCTTTTTCTATCTTCCTTCTTTCTCGTTCTCTTTCTTCCTTATCTCTCTCTCTCTCTCTCTCTCTCTCTCTCTCTCTCTCTCGCTCTCTCTCTCTCTCTCTCTCTCACGCATGAAAAGGTATGGTTCCTTACGAATTTTAAGTTTGGTAATCCATAGAACATTTAGGGGAAAAATATGACACGTTGGTTTTTGTTTATTGTTTATCTATTTTGTTGTTGTTGTCGTTAATGTTACGTTGTTGTGCTTTGTTTTGCTTGCTTTTTTTTTTCTTGTTTGTGTGTCTTTCTCTCGTTAAGACAGATCAAATGAAAGTAAAGTCAACACTACATAATAATTATGGACATTTTAAAAAAACAGAGGTTACCAAATCATGCTCACAGTCATTCAAAGTTGCCTTACAGCGCTGCCATCCGCCATCATGAATTACCTGCAGGCACGAAGAGACAGTCTCCGGGGTAAAGTGTGGCCCAGATCCACGGCACGCGGGCTATGCTCTTGTAGTTGAAGGCGTTGATCATCTCGGTATTGATGTCTGAATGTCCACCCAGAGAGCCGGGGTACTGGGGACAGACAAGGCTATTCATCATCTTCAGAGCTTAAATTAAATTGTCACCGAAAAAAGAAAAAGAATCAATCTTTCTTAAAATTTTTGTTTATCACTGGAAAACTGTTTTGTTGTTGTTGTTTTTTTCGCCGCTATAGATGAAAGCATTTGACTAGCAATTTTTTTTTCGAGTATCCTCTCTGAAAGCCCAGATACAAGGGATATAAAAGCTTCTTGTCCATCGCTGTCAGCTGACACCATTATCACTTTCTTGGTGATCTAGTGCTCATCTAAGGAACAAAGGCATTATGGATATTGAAATCGGTATTAAGCACCGTTATTATTAATCGTTAAAATGTTCTTGCAGACAAGAATGTGGCTTTTGACAAAATTCTAGATACCTTTACGTTTAAGACTCATTTAGCGTGTTTTTGCATGTTTTCAACTGAGAATTTAGATCACTATTTGTTGTTATTCAGTGTCCATGAAAAGCCAGTGTCCATAGGTTAACGTTTCGTATTGCATTTATGCAACGACATTAACAAACCTCTCTACAGATTATTATTTGCTGATGAGTATGTTTCGCAAATAAGGCTCAGACCACAAATCGGATGCTATTAAATAATTTCCAAGTTATGTGTCAAGAACAATGACCGTTATTCTAGAATGGTTTGGACCAAATTTCAAGACAACGACATCCATGTTAATTTTGCCTTTGTTGTTATTGTTTTTGATATGGTTGATGGTATCATCACAGCTAAACTATTGGTAAGAGATTTACTCTGTACGGCCAGGTCGGCACTAAGTATAACCATTTTTCTCATAGTGTCTATTTGCCTAGAACAATAAAGCTTCGGAAAGCCTCACTAAATTGTAAATTCGCCGTGACAAACATAAACACTCTGCCCGCTAATGTTAAATCTACGATCAAAAGATAAATCATCAGATTAAGAGCACTCGTGAGGCCACTCAGACTTATATAGGTCACTCATTGCCATCATCATAAACTATTTAAATAAACAAACAAACAAAAACCAATGACTAATCCATGTGCTTTCACAAGGTTTTTACTGACTGCGTCATTCGCCGGATCATCAGTTATCTCGCATTTGTTACTCATTCTTCCTCCAGTTGTTCTTGATTCGTTATTTCTATAACAGATATCTTTTTTTTTTTCTTCTACACTTTTTGTCCGTTCACAGTAATTCTGTTAATTCTTCTCTCTCCTCCATGAATTGTGTTATTCTCCAACTAACACTCGAGTCATTGTCTCTTCACTTTTTTGGGGGGGTTTATAACTTCTTCAGAATAATCTTTTCTCCCTCTCTTTCATTTGAGTATGTCAGCCTTCAGACATTTCAGAGTGAATAAATGTTCTGGCTTAGATCTGTGATACAGTCAAAAGCGTTTCTGATTTTTTTTTCAAAAACATACATGTGACATATAGTGGAAAACTGTCCTCTGTTTGTTTTTGATCAGAAATATCATCAAAATACGTCTGAACTAAATCATCAATAGCTTTGTGCATTTGCCTTCGATCGAAATGCAGTGTATGATTTTCATTTGTACAAAAAAAAAAAAAGAAAAATGGTAATTGAGACTAATAATGTCCAGGAATTCACCTATTCAATAACTGGCTCATTGCATTTTGCTTATCTTTTTGAATGGCATAGAATACTGTTAGAGACATGGTTTGATATTGCCTTTTAGTTAAGTTCTATTTACGTCTTTCACCCTTCTGGTGGAGGTTATCGCGACGGTTCTTTGCTAAAAAAAAATAAAAAATTCCAGTCTTAAAAAATCCTGTCTTCACTTCTGACAAAATAAAAAATAAGAAAACAAACAAAAGAAAACAAACAAAAAAAAAGAAACACGAAAAAAAAATCCTGTCTTCACTTTTCAGAAAAAAGAAAATAAATAAATAAATAATATTTAAAAATTGCCTTTTAGGCCAAAATTGTCTCGTGGCCAGTCAGAATGAATAGTAGGTCGTTGATTCGAAGACAGAAATTAAGGTGAATGTGATGAAGATGGACATATGGAAAGAATATTCATCTCTGAGTTCAGACATATTGTTCTTAAGGCTGAATGTGCAGACTACAAATATATCAGAATTTTGTGAGGTAAAGATACAGACATATATGTTAAACTGCTCATTTTTGCCAACCTTTCTAGTGACTTCAGCCGGCACTGAGGGATCCTTCTCTGTTTCTTCAATCTGCAATATTATCCCTGGCAACAGTCAAGCTAACTCAAAAGTTGTTATGGGGGGGGGGGGGGGGGGGGGGGGGGGGGGGGGGGGGGGGGGGGGGGGGGGGGGGGGGGGGGGGGGGGGG
>JBCEWB010187709.1:9039-24998 GCA_039654565.1 Peronia peronii
CCCCCCCCCCCCCCCCCCCCCCCCCCCCCCCCCCCCCCCCCCCCCCCCCCCCCCCCCCCCCCCCCCACACCAAGAAGAGATCGGTATTGCTGCATGAATACTGTAACTACGCCTTCTGTTTCAGCAGGAAGCTACTGATGGAAAATTTGTCAGTTATTGAGTAATTCTCTGTTAAAAAGAAAAAAAAAATCCAAATTTTAAGGGATTTTTCTAAAACAGAATTAATAGGTTTTACGGTTATACAGTAACAAGTTTTCTAAATTTCTGAACCTGTCCGTAGTTTTTCAGTTAGGGAAATTCAGAAATTAACAAAGCATCATTGACCATATAATTTATGCAATAAAATCATACATTTCGTTATCTTGTATACTTCAAATATTTATTTTCAAAATGGAAGAGCAGTAGCACAATATGTACTAAGCCTATATAAACAGGTAAAGTTTCCGAACATAATGAAGAACAGTAAACATCGACGTGAATTAACGAAAAATCACCGTTTTGTCAAACCAAACAAAGTTGTAAATCAGCTATGCATAGATACACTGTCTCTTTTGCAAATGATATGTCGCAAAGTTCTTTGCACTGTGCACGGATGAACATTTGACACGATTAAGGAACATCTGACATGATAAAGGCGTATATAAGCTCATCATTCTTTTCGATGAAGTCTTGTAGTTAAACTCCTCAAAAGATACAAATTTCCGAAAGTACTCTTCTTCTGAAGGTCTATTTTAAAAACAGTGTGTATATTAAAGATAGCATATCCAAATTTGACCAACTTGTAATTCGTCACGGCTAATCTAACAATCTGAACATAATCGTGAACATTTTATAACTAAGGATGTAACAATCCTGTTGTGGATAAAGGCATTAAACAACCCGATTTCGATCAAGACTAAATATGCCATCTTTGCTATAACACTCCATAGCGTAATATTTTATTTAAAAGCCAGAATACAATGAAAGATCTCTTCAGTCATTCACACCTCACGAAAAAGATATTTCTTTTGTCCTGTCGAAATATTACATGCTTTAAGATTGAGCTGACTTCATTTTTTGAGGCTGTAAACATTTTAATTCTTGTCATTTCTAACATCATAACGTCACTGAAAAAAAGAAAATATCAAACAGGGAAAACTATTTTTGGCAGGAGATACAAAGATTTTTCCCTTGTGACTTGAAGCAATATCAATGACTCCCAAAACAAAAATACATAGATACTTTCACTGTACGGTGCCCTTGCATGACACTGTACCGATAAGACAGGACACTCTCTTCTTCGTATCACTAAAAAACGCGTTTACAGCCGCGCCCCCTTCTAGCGTGTACACACTCTTCTTCACACGATTAAAAAATGCGTGCTGCGCCGTTTGCGTTACTAGTTTTGTATTCAAGATCTGGATCAATTTGTGCTCTAACTCATCTATCTGAATCTTTTTAGGGGAAACGCAGAAATGACATGCCATGATTCTTGAAGTTGTGTAATCAATGCCAGCACACCGCTGCCCTCCTCTTCTTGGTTTCATGATTGTCGCTATTGTTGTTTACAGACTGTACGCTCTCGATGCTTGGGGGCGCTGCATGTCGCAGTAAACGCAAAATTGGCTTAGTGCCCCATCATATCTGTAGAGTGTCTTTGACTTAACTGCACTGGTGTGGCTCAGCTTCTTCACATGCGGCTGCTGCCTGACCTTGTCATTTACAAATACTGGTACAAATTGTGTTACGTTCTATATACGTCTTTCAACCTCCTGGAGGAGGTTATCTCGATACAACTTGTGCTATTAGAATCTTTAACGTTCTTCATTATAAACGGTGGAAATCTTTCAGAGCTTAGCGCTATGAGATGACGACCATTTATAGTTACGTCACATTTATCTAATACATCAACATTTCACGATTAGGAACTTGAGGCTGAGTCTTACGGCTGGCGAGTATACCATACCAAGAAAGGCACTTGCCTAGTAATGACAGCGTTGCAGAGCCATAGCACTTTGACCAAAGTCAATTCACAGGTGATACATTATCTGATTCAGTGCCACTCGAGATGCAGCTCTTGAGGCCACTTATGAGTCCAACAGTTAACACTGTCGACAGCAAAAATGACAGTCTAAATGGCATACGGCTCACAGAATTTTATATGCATGTAAATTTGTCATGGGCCCCTTAATATAAAGTTCACCGGTTGCCTTGGAAAGTGCATCATCATTAGCAAATAACATTCCACATGTATAATAAACAAACGGATATGCATAAAAGTATATAAAAATTCATAGTGAATGATACTATCATTCTTTTATATAAAAGATATAATGAATGATGTTGTCATTCATTAATGTCATAATACATGAACTAAAATAAAATTTATCAAAATGGCATTACGTTGTTATAAGACTTCCTAAAGGTTCCAGTTATGAATAAATCAGTTTCTACTATTGGCAATAGAAACGTTGGTCATATAAATTGTTCAGGCTTATATGCACAAGATATTTAGCAAAAAGTCGAGCAAACCCTCGGGTATGTAAAAATGAAGGAGTCAACTTCTCTTGTCTCTTCTCAACATCGCCCCTGCATCTCTGGTACTGGGCACACCATAACAAATCGTTACCTCAGTTTTAAGTGCAGTATGCCCATTTCCCAACAAATTTGAGGATCAGAGCATCGTTAGACTTTAGCCAAACTTGGGTTTTGGCAAGGTTTCGGGACGCATGACTGATGCAAAGTGAGATTGGGTACCAATACCGGAATGCAAAGTGAAAGTAATGAACTAATCTTCACATCTGCATTCAATGGACATACGACACTAATGGAGATTGTTTTTGACCAGCGCTATTACTTCCCTTTGCCAGACACAAACGCTGTTGGAAAAACAGTGTAAATGGGTAAAAATTCACGTTTCTTCTCGTCATTTGAAAAACTGATAACAAAATTTTTTGCTAAAATTATTATGAGATGAAAAACAAAACATACAATTTTTTTGGGCGGGGGGGCGGGGGGAATAATTTTTCATAATGTACATTTCCAACAATGAGTGTAAAAGTCATTTATTCTCTCTCTAAGCTGCTTGCTCAACACTCGTGTGCCTGGCAAAGGCAAATAACAAGGCTGGCCAAAAATAATCCATTGCCAAGTGAGAGGACGAGATGGTGATGACATTAATGACAAAAATAATCTAAAAAACAAAAACACAAAACAAAACAAAAAATGATGATGATGACACAGTAATGAATCGCTCTAGTTTCACCAACTGATGTGGCTTTCTGATATCCCTTTCTCTTATTTTCAAGAGTGTAATGTATCAAGATATAGTATAAAGTATTATTCACACGTTTACACTCATATAGGCATACACAACATTTTAATTCATAATCTAGAGATATACTAGATAAATTTGGAGAAGTCGACATGGGATATCACATTACTTGTAGAAAAAACACTAGTTGTCTTATTGACCAATTTAAAAAAAAAAAAACTTGAGTTCAGACATTGTCGAAGCATACTGAGATTGAATGTATAATATACATGTATCTTATGTTGTCCAGTTTCCAGAGTGTCTCAGAAACAGACTATCGCAACAAAAAAAATCAAATATGTAAAATCATGTCTCTTCCACAATGCGTAATTATTCATAGCAATAGTTATCTTTTTGTTCATTGTTACATTGTTGGGCACTACCTTCTCGTCGCGGTCCCTACGACGACCCGGCACATATCGATTACTGTAAAATGAACTAGACCAGCCCCTGGCCCTAACTTGCTGTGACCCTCGGCTGTGGATACCGCCGAGGCAATCATCGCAGTATCGATATAGGCACTAGTTCATTTTACAGTAATCGATATGTGCCGGGTCGCCGTAGGGACCGCAGTGAGAAGGTAGTGTCCATTGTTGAAAAACATTGTTGTTTACTGTCCGGAGAATTAAAAAATTTTGCTTCACTTTAAAGCGTAATCAAGAGGCATTGTCCCATAAACATCACCGCTCCCGTTTCGATATTTCTCAATTCAGGATAATGTAATATGTGACAAAAATAATATAAAGATGCTACTGTTTCAGGCACTTGTAAATCACATCTTCTGATTGGCTGGCGGAGACGCCAATCACAGTTAGCCGCCCATTTATTGGCTATTGCCTTATCTCTTGATTCCTAGATGTAAGGGACTATGAGAGAAACCCACCAAATAAGGATGGTGGTAAGATGAAAGGTCAAGGGGCAACTCTGGGTAAAGGAACCTCAGCTGTGAACTCAGAGGGGTCAAGGACGAGGTGAGAGAACTCACGTCTCCGAAATGTCCATGCGGGGAGAGATAGCCGGTGCTGAGATCTTTCCACAGTCCTGTACAGGCTGGGAGATGGAACGGCGAGTGACGGCACGGAAGTCTGGAGCTGAGCAGCTGAGAGCATAGGTCAGTGGAAGAGTCGAAGGCAGAACCGGGGTGGTAGACCTGGGTAAATGGATGATGGACTGACGGAGAGAGGGATGGGGAGGAGAGGTGAGGAGTGTACAGTGAGGGGCACGGACTGGGGCCAGAACAGGCTGAAAGCGAAGGGGAGGGAATGGCAGTATGGGGGGAGGAGGGGATGGATGGGAGAGGGGATGGATGAGAACGGGGAAGATAGGGGGAGGGCTGCGCCAGCTGCTTATTAGAAGGAATGGGAGTGTGGTTGATTGACAGCGATAGTGGTGAATGGGGTGGGATCTGAAGAGAGCTAAAAGTGGAAGGTGTGATTATGGGTGGTGACTGACGTGCAGAGGCTTTAGCCACATCGGTGGTGGGTTGAGTTGGAGTCTGGGTGAGAATTGCAGGAACAGCAGTGGGCGCGGTCTGCGATTGTGAAGTGGATGGAGAAGTGGAACGGTTGGAGGTGGGTGATTGTATGACGGGGACTGCATCTGAGTGGGGAGGTGGGGCGGGCTTTGGTGAGGAGGATAAGACTGAGGGAGACTGCGATCGCCACTGTCTCTCTCTGTTCAAGATTCTCCGCTTCTTCCAGTGCTCCATATGCGGTGATTTTGCTGGGGTCGGTGGTTGTGAAGAGGATGGAGAAGAAGGGGAAGAACTGGAAAGAGTTGTGGATGCATTGGCACCTGTTGGATGTTTATCTTGGTGCTGGACGGAGAGACTGAGAGTATCAGATTCAGAAAGGTGGCCTGTTGGTAGTGGAGCCTTCAATGTCTTGAGAGATTCCGCCTTCTCCGAGCGCTCATCTTCATTAATGCTGCAATGCTGACATTGGGTTGTGCTATCTTCATATTGTTTCTCTCTGAATGATGTTGCATCTCTGAGAAGTTCTGAATTATGGCATGATTGATCTTTCAACCCTGATCTTCGTGAGGCTTGAGACACCCATTCTTCCGACTCCCGGTGGCTGGTAGGAGAAGGTGCAAGTTCGTGTATAACTATGGTCGGGATGTGACGGTTTGTAGCATGTTTTGGGATGTTGAGAGCTGAACATTCGTCAGCTGTCATCACTGGAGAATCTCCGTGCTTGCCATCTACCTTATCCAGTTTAGGGACGGATTTAATTTCCCTATCACGAGAAAATTGTTCATTATTTTGCAAACCAACCAGAACTCGATCATCTGCAGGGGATCCATTGTACTTATCAGGGGTAACGTGGATTTCGGAGTGCTCGGGATTACCATGCCCAGAGAGGCAATCAACATAGGCACTACCATCAGTGCTGTAGCGGCGCACCACTTTGAACTCCGCCGTCAGTTTGGAGTCGTCACTATGAGACTCCTCGTTGCTGGTTGCACGACGCAGCATCAAACCCTCTGACCCGATAGCGTGTCCATGGGTGCGTACGTGTTTCCGCAAAGAACTGGGATCAGTGTATTGTTTACGACATCCGGGCATCTTGCACTTGTAGGGTTTCTCCTCTTGATGAGTCCGCACGTGTTTGAAGCGATCACTGGAGTTTGAATAAGCTTTGTTGCAGCCGGGAAAGGTGCAGATATAGGGCTTTTCTCCTGAAAGGAAACATGTCGCCATAAAAATTCACAAGTTCTTGAATCGAAAATCTTCCAGATCGTATAAATGTCGATGGAAAAGGTCACGGTTGGCAAAATTGCTCCAATAGGAGCACTTAATGTGCTTGTTTCTGGTAGGGCAAAAATGTGGACACAAGAAATCATTACTTCAATTACTACCCCTTAAACAGATGTATTAAATTTCGAACATCAATCACCCCGGTCCAGAACTTTTTATATCCTCATGTATTGAACAGAAAAGAGAGCGAATGAGGCGAGAAAAAAAAAGAATAGAAAAAGATTGAGAGAGAGAGGGGGGGGGGGTGAGAGAGAGACCGAGTAGACAGAGAGTGAGGGAAGGGAGAAAGTAAGAGTAGGAAAGAGGAAAGAAATATATGTTCATTTACATAAATTCGTCTGGTAAAGAAACATATGGGACATGAAGAAAAAGATGAAGATTGAAGAATGGTTTTGTAAAATGTGAGAGACATCAACCCGAAGCGGCAATTACCTGTGTGCGATCGAGTGTGGATTTTGAGATTCTCCAAGCGCGAGAAGCACTTGCCACACATTCCGCACTCGTGTGGTTTCTCGTTTGTGTGGGTGCGGATGTGAATCAACATCTTATACCTGAAAAGTGAAATGAAATCCTAAACACACCAAGTAAGAGGAATACTATCACAAATTATGTTTTTATTGGTTATACACTAATGTTATGGTTGGAAGGAATGTCTGGAACATAATAAGGAGTGAAAACGGCTCGTTAACATCAAAGCAACTTGTGCACCTGACAATCTCAGCAAAAAATATGCCATTTTGGAGTCTGATCTTAGAATCTCTTGTGCATTTAGTAGATACAAAATTTAATGATGCCTTGGATCACCAAATTATCAAAGGAACAATAAAGCAGTATAAGTATCCTGTATCTGGCTCTGATACTCAGAAGAGCATTATTTCTGAAGACATGGAAACTGCCTGTATCTCAGAGTAAAGTAAACATTACTATTGTGGAGATTTTGGGGACATCAGACTGACAGACAGGTGCCTCAGCACAGACTGTGTTGTCTGTGCTAATATTTTTCACACGTTTTGATACTATTCTCGTCGAATCACTTATGTTTTCAAACTGAGAACATTAAATAATATCCGTGTAATGAGAAAATACGCACAGTTCTAGACCTTGTCATGTAGATTTACACACATAAGTTCGAATTATCTCTGGATGAAAAAGTTATCGTTTATTTATACATTTTCATACATACAGTGGAGATAATAATGCATACAAAACATGGCAACAATATTTACTTTTGAATAACGATTTGAGAGTTATTAGGTCATGATTTGAAGCTGAACAAAGATAAACTGTGGAAAACCGGCCGGTTGAGGACTTACCTGGCATTGAATCCTTTGCCTTGTCTGGGACAGCCCTGCCACCGACATTGGAAGTCCACCTCGGGCCTCTCAATACGGACATGGTCATCGTTAACGTGGATGGCCAATTCTTTCTGACTGGAAAATTTCTGACCGCACATTTTCCAGCGGCAGGTCAGCTGGCCGCTCTTGGCTGGGCTCTGCAACATAAAGAACCAGACAGAAAACATTATTATGAAGCATATTTATGAACAACCCTCAACAAACAATGGTAGGAGAGTGGCAAGCTCACTTGCCGCCAACCAGCTTACCATTACAATCAAAACAAATTAGACATGTTAGTACTGCTCAGAACCTCAAGGTTCCCCGTGTTTTATGAGTGATTTCGAAGTTGACTTTCTATTTTATAACCTTTTACTGTCTCTCTTAAAAGCAAATAGGACTTTATCTATTTTGAGAGCATAATTGCAGCTATGAGCATACAGTACGCTGATTTTGTTTACTTAAGTCCCCCCTCCTCCCCTCCCACCAATTTTTGTTTTTGTTTTGTTTAGATAGGGGGATAGGTACTGGCGTAATGCCTTGATTAATTGTTTCGAAAGTGAGGGCTCCGACAGCAGAAACTTGTCCAGTTCACCATAGAAACCGAAGTCTGTATACATCTCGATGTTTGATTAAGAAGGTCCTTATTTCCTTCTTTATCCCTTTTCCCAACTTCCTTTCTCCGTTACAATTATTTTTAAACCAACAGGAGACACTAGGTTGTAATATGTTATCTTTGAAGAGACACGTGTTGTCTTGAAAAAGTAATGAAGTTTATACTCACCATGTGATTCGCACGGCCCTCCATGTTCACAGACGAATGGTAGCAGCCGGCGTCCGGTGAGTACCTCAGCTTGCTCGAGAGCAGAATAGGGGATGTGGAAAAATGCTCGTCTGAGAAGGAAGCTGAGAGAGGTGTGTGTGGAGATCCTTTGAATGATGACAACGGGGAAGTATCTCTGGGATAGAGGTAGGGAGGGGATCTAGAGGAGAAATAATCATCCTCCACTTTGATGGATTGTCTCCTTTGAGATGCTGGGCTGTGAGCGTCCGACTGACTAGGGGACCCGAGAGAACGAGGGGAGCCGAAGTTGTCTGCAGGGTATGGGTGGCTGCTCGGGGAGGCCACTGACAGCAGGGACATGGATGAAGATGGTGATGGCTGAGGTGAAACTGAATCGGGAGACAAATGAAAAAAACGTCTTCTGTGCATGGTACAGTCGTCCGCATGTATAGACTGGGGAGATGTGGTCATGGTAATTCTACTAGCCGTTTCCTCTTTGCCTGGCGAACTTAAGAACGGATGCATTGTCATAATGGGCAATGTAAACTCGAAGACGCAATTAGCCACAGGCTATTCAAAAAGCAATGTCACTTTAGATCCACCGTTTAGGCGGCTGTCGAGCTGAAGCCAAAAGAGGCAAAAAGAAATAATTTTTAAAAAATTAATTTTAATGCACGATTTTTTATTCCCACCTTGAAAGGTAGTCGTAGTTAATTATTTTCAGTTTTCAGCCAATTTACGTGTTTACCACAGTGAAAACTATCATAGCATATTGAACAAAAAGTTTTGTATGAGTACTAAGCGCCGCCTGAAGACAAAAGTGGGTGCGTGTGTGCAAAAAATGTCACCAGGCGGAATATGTCGATTTCGTCTGGTAGGTCGTTTTGTTCCAGACTTATTAAAACTGCTGCAGTTTAATTTACATATATATTTAAGCAATACAGTTCTTCGTGTGAAAAAAATAATAGATCTATGAAGTTGAGTAGGGCAGGAAAGATTATCTTCGATATCAGTTGTGGACTACAAAGACGAGAGCATCCTCACAGTCTTGTGCCGGTAGAAATCTATAGGAAGATGTCCAGGAGATATCATGTGCGGGTGTTTATAAAGGCGTACTGGATAGTCAGTGAAGTCACAGATCACCTTAACGACCGGTGACACCGGCAGTGGAGGGGTCCGGTGATGATGTCAAGCGGAGGGAAGCGCTGGTGATGATTGTGCTGGCACTATTGGCATTGGCAGCTGGCGGGAGGAACGCCGTTGTCTTTGGTTGACTGACTGATGAATGTTGCAGCTGGACAAGACAGAAATACCAGCATTAATTGATTGATTCACACTGAGATTTCATTCTTTTATTCGTCGAGCTTGCTATTGTCGTTGTTGTTTTCTTTATACAAGATTCCCTTATTCTTGTCCCTAACAACTACTGGAAAAATAAATGAACAGACAAAATGATACACATTGGAAAACAATTCAGTCCGCGAGTGTATCATATTACCTAGAGTAAAAATGACCCTATAATTTCGAACCCAATCTGTCATGTTGGTAAAGATGACAGTCAATGTCTTTGTTCATTGCATACTCTAATCATCTAAATCAAAATTATTTCACAAAAATGTCAGTTTGAGAGAATGTCCAACAAGTTTACTAATGAATACCAAAAGAAAGGAATGAGGAGAACATACACAAGTCGATTCTATGCACACAGACAGAGGTGAAGCAGAGCAAGCTGTTCCCTTAGCCGGCATTATATTTGCGACAGGAAGTGTCTAATGTTAAAGAAAAGGCTTAGTAAGAAGCATAAAATATACCCTTCTTAACTCTGCTAGTGCCATCTGGGAGGAAAACAATATAGTGACACATAAATGTGATTTAGTCAAATGAATTATCATAGTTAATGTGAAAAGAAACATCAACTGAGTATTCAATAGCAAGAGGGGATCCGCCCCCCCCCCTCTCTCTCTCTCTCTCCGCTCCTCCCCTTCGAACAAAAAAAAAAAACGGCCCTCGGAAACTGCAGTGGATGGTGGGTGAAGGAGTTAAAAATAGAATTTAAGGTAAAATTCACGAAGCTTGAGAAACGTTATGACGACACTATTAAAATACATTCACTGAGAGGATAGCTGTATGTCTTGGGGCCACAGTGAAATAGTTCTCTGCAGAAACACGTACGCACCCATGGATACGCTATCGGATCAGGTTTGGTGCTGCGTCGTGTAACAATTATGTCCTGGGCAAATCAGGCACAATAACAAAAACATTGCACCGACAAACATGTGCCTGACTTATCATATGCATATAGCTGCCTCAATCTGTTAATTTAAATTAGTTAATTAATTAACCTATCTATCTTTCTATCTATTTGCTTGTCTATCTGTTTGTCGGTCTGTCTGATTGATCTATCTATCAACTAACTAACCGATCAATCGATCGATCGCTCGATCGCTCGACTCATTGATCAGTCGACAGATTGATAGTCAAATAAAGAAGCAAACATACAATAATCAATCAATCAATGATCGAATCATCATTAATAATCAATCAACCAACCAAAAAATCAACCAGTCAATCAGTTAGTTAGCCAGACTAGCAATAAGATCAATCAACGATTCGATTTGTCGCTCAGTCAATCAATCTATCGATTTATCGAATTACTGACAATTAATCAACAGATCATTCTATCAATCAATTACATCCTTTTGATCGAAAATGGATTGATCAATTCTATAAATAGACGGTAGAGACCACTGTTAGTTTCAAATTTTCGTGACACGAAGAAAGAACGAAGATTTAAACTGTAACGAACCTTTTCTTCAATCTCACTACATACAGGTAAGTCGAGTCCTATGTACATTAGTTCAGGTTAGTCCACAGTCGAATCGACAGACAATTATCCTGATCTGAGTTCGAATCTTGAAAAGGGGACCCCCGGTCGGCTGTGAGACTGAACTAAGCCAGAATTGCCGGGCAGGGCAATGCACGCGTGTGCGGTAGATAATTCACCTGATAGAGCCTGATAGCCGCATCGTCAACAAAACCGCGCCCTGTTGTAAAGTTCGATATGATAACTGATGGCTTACCGGTTGAAACCAAAAATTGTCTCTCCTGCTCGCTTAACAATTATTGTAGGTGACAGTCTTCAGTTTGCGACTGTGCATAGTTTAGCTGACTGACACATGTTAAAAAAAAAAGTCGTACAGTGTGTAACTTGTGTCATGGAACCAGGGAATATGGCGTATGTTATTTCACGAAGTGTTTGTTGGCAAGTGGCGAACGAAATATTAATGACGAATCCCTAATGGCAAATCACTTTTACTGTATGCCGCCTACATATGTTTACGCGATTTAGGCTCCCTCATGGAATGATTTTCATGCGTCATGAATGAGTTGAAACACAGAACAAATGTAATATTGGGCAAGAAAATGACCTTTGTTCCCATATAAGATAATGTACAAAAAACTGTCTGTGCCGCTGTAACATGACAACTATTTGCCCCGTGGACAGTTAAGAATTGTTTTATTTCATTTTTATCTTATCTGTATTCTGCCAATATCAGCGAACATTAGCCATAATGTAGAGAATGCCCTCACTAGTTGTCCAGCCATGTCTGCCTCATACTCACTGACATGGCCCGAGTGACATCAGACTCAAAGTGTACTGTGCGGACACAATGTCGTGAAAAGATCACATACTGGTCACTGGGCTGACCAGTCGCTTTAAAAGTCCTATCATTCCCCTGTCTGAAGTATCCTCTTCGGTCCCAAGAGTATCGTTTACTGAACTTCAGAACTCAGAAAATTAATTATATTGAGATGAACAGTGTATACTAATCAGTCCAAAAAGCAGCTTGGGACTACCATCGTAACAGAGAAAGGAATGAAATTAGACTGGAACTTCATACGCTCATGAAAAACCACGAAAAACGAAACAAAACAAAATCAACACTGTCATGACAAGTCAACAAAACTCACTGTTAGGCAGACGCAGACAAACAAATCTGCACCAGTCACAGAAGAAAGTTAAAGAAGTACTACTATGATATACCATCAGGCTGTGAGACACAAAAGCCCCATGTCTAACCTAGAGTTTGCTCTGCTATCGTTTGCTTCATCACACCGAGATGAACATACGACACTGTACATGATACAATGTATCCCGGCCAGATACGTCACATCCGGGCTTGTGATTCGATGAACATTTGAGGGGTTAATGCAACGCAATTCAACATAATGTATTTGTAACAGGACATGATAACAATGTCACAGTGTTCTGTGATATAATATTATGTGGTTCCCAACGAATAAATTCAAGTCTCAGACTTAACGATTACAAAATACAAGGTTTGTTGATGTTTCTGTTTAGCTGTTCATCAGCTCGGTTACGTCTGTATCGCGCCAGCCACGGTGTCAATGTTGAAAAACACTAACGTGTCAGCCATGAACACAATATGGGGAGGTCTTTCTTTTGCGCCCTTGTCCGGTTCCGTACTCCCTAAGCTCATCAAACTGATAAAGTACAATGAGTTTCATGAATTATTTACTGGGATAAAACTCACTTTGCCATTATACCACCGAAAATTGAGGTAAAAAAATAACAAGTTATGAAGTGAACTTACAAGAGTAGACACTTTGATTTTGTTGCCGCGGTGAGGATCTATGTCCCTAATCCGACTAAAAAAAAAAAATGTTTGTGTGTGTGTGGGGAGGGGTTGGGTTGAAGGTCAGGGCGGCACGAGCTTGTCCCTGCTTATCTGTGACCTTTGACATTGACGTCAACACTGCCCGCTGTCAGGCGAGGCAAGACAAGGTATTGTCAGTTTGTAGGTTTATCTCACCCAGAGCCCTCTCACACCTTCTCCCCCTTCTCAACCACAACTCCCAGAGGTCGATACTACAGTATCATAATTATAAGATTATAAGAAATCTTTCCCTTCTCCCTCTCCCACCGGCCCTCCCAATATATTCTTCATAATCCAGAGCTACCTCTTGGTCTAATCAATCTCTTTGAAAGAACTAGTTCGAAAAAAAAAAATGCTGTGGAGCACTTTTGCTAAAGTGCGTCAACGTTATGCATACTGATCAGGTCTACAAAGTAAATTATACATGCCCGTTTCTTCCATCGGAGTCAAGCCACTAACCTTAACCCCTAAATTGTCTACAGAAGATGGAGTGTGAAGATCCTATGATGATATATCAAAATTGTATTTAAAAAAGGGGTACTTTCTTGCCTTAAGGAGAGAACTCATTCAACTCCGAGTCAAAGTGAGGAAAATCCTATTAAATGTTGAAAGAAACTGCAACACAGTTTTACATCGTTAAAAAATAATAAGCATTTAAAAGCATAACCACCACCAGACCTGTTCAGCTAACAAAATTTCAGTGGTACAATGCTCTGATAGATAATCGAATTTACTAGTTTGCAGACAGAGCTATATTTTATTATTGAATTCTAAGTAAATGCGTTTTCTTACGAGAATTCTCGTCCATACAATTGAGTGAGTTAGCTTGTAAGATTAAAAAGAAGATATTACTGTGCTAGACCTCAAATAAAGGAATAATTACAGCTGACAGCAAGTCTTTTTGTTGATGCTCATGTTTGTTTTGTTTTGTTATTCTGCCAACATCTAAGAAAATAACTTGCTTATGTTGCTGACCACACATCAGGAAATGCATTGACTATACTGATTCAATAACAGACTGCAAGTTATGTTATCACATTTCTTGGTCAAGACAAGTACACTTTATCTGAACCGCCAATTCCGAAATATCATAGAATCCTCAAAAACTGGAGGACGAACATGAACCCATTAATATGTTAGATATAATAAGACGAGTTAAGACAAGACTAGATAAGATGAGATAAGATAAATTTTACTGCTCTTCAAAATGTAATTCCTATACACAATTGATGAGACATAGTTGACACGTAAGATCCGTTCCCACTTACTGGCATATAGACAAAAATATCATATAGCATGAGTGCAAGGCAGACTTCAGAAACATTGCCTCAGTCTGATAAACAAGGACAACAATAACAGCCTTGCTCAGTATGGTAACAAATCACAAGATCAGAATACACGACAAACATTCACCGACATATCGAGAACAAATAATTTAAGAATATCAGTAATAAAACACTACATCTATATCACACTAACAGTTAACATATCAGGAAAGCTTACCATAAGTCAGCAGTGATGAGTCACTGGCAAAGAAGCGGCTGCAGTCTCAAGGGAGTTTGACAAGAGGAAGTCAAACCAGCCTCCGACGTCATAGATATATTATATATATATAAAGAGGCGGACAGATGTGTCCCTGTTGATGTTCTGTTAATAGCGATGACGCAAGTGGTAGTGATGGTGACAGAGATGGTGTTGCTGTAGTTGTTGCGAGGACCAAGTCTGCTGTCAAATAGGCCTCCAGTGAGCGACTACCAGAGGAGGCTGTCTCCAGCTCCAGATCTGCTGCAGGTACCAAAAATAAGGAAAGAATTAGAAACTGGATGAAATTCACGACAGACGCAAGTTTTTATTGTTTTAAGCTTTTCACTACTCAAATGATTTGTAACGTATGTAACAGTCTGTGGATTGATATCTAAAACAACTTTCGGTCCAATGCTGTATGATCAATCAGCCATCTGTCAAAGTAATTCTTCAAACGGACAACTATCGAATATGAGTGGAAGATGTAACATCAAAGCAGCAGACACATACTTTGTCCCTAGTATTTCTCTCTCGATACCGAGTTGTCCATTCTCAGTTTGTGCTGTCCTATTACTATAATCATGAAATGCATTCTAATATAAGGTAAATGGAAACCCAGTTCACGGATTTTATTCAGAGAAAGTTAGCCTTTTCCAAAGACAACATAAGTCAATGCAAGACAGGAGATCAGCCAATCTATCTCATGAAAGCAAACATAACTTTATAGGAGTTGATCGGTTTCGGACGACAGCTGCGACTGCCTCGCTGATGTGATAATAAAGAAGGCATTACTTCGCACGATCGCCAAGGAGATTCTTTGGAATAGCCACTGGGTCTTTCTTGGCTCGTCAGTCACCGCCGAAATTCTGCTGCCGACTTGACGTACTTTACGCAATAAACTCGTAGCAGCATGGCCGACCACGATTGACCTCTCAACGGCGACCGTGAGGAAATGAAAGCGGTCTGACAAAGTTGCATATTTCAGGCGCTAAGTTGTCATGATCATTTCGAAACAATGATTACTTCCCCTTCTCTCCCTACTTTCTTTCCCATTACCCAGCCTGAAAGATTCTTTACAAACTAATTTTCGTGCTGACTAAAGAGTGCTCTTAAATAAGTTCTGCAACTCATAAAAACAAATACGTGCAGAAAAAAATGTACTCGAATAATGAAGAACTTAGAACAGCTATAACAACAACAACAAGGAACAAACAACGTCCAAAAATTATTATTATCAATATCAGTGAGAAAAGAACAATGCAGGGCAGATACAGCCCACGCACAATCATAATTTGCAAGAAAATATATTGAGATAAAGGATAAGGTAACACAAGGCCACATGGTGAAGATCAGTTTACTCGTCTGCACAATAGGTATCGATATAACAGACCATAGACTGTGCTATTTTCTTGGGATCCTGAAGCTTAAAGTGCTGTGCGATCTCTTTTTTCAGTAAGCAACCTGAGAAAAACAATCAACTGAAACCCTGCTTTGATCTTTCTCTCCCTACTTATCCATCCATCCATCCATCCATCCATCCATCCATCCATCCATCCATCCATCCATCTATCTATCTATCTATCTATCT